>SSNS01000295.1:83718-103481 GCA_006937985.1 Aphyosemion australe | reverse complement strand
TGAAGCTCAGCTGTGATGTGGGAAATTTTTAGTTCCGAGAAATGGTGCAGCAGTATATTTTTTCCCCCATGAGAACGACTTACAAGGCATTAATTCCTACTAGAGACCACTGCACATGCATTGATTAAACGAGCGTTTATTTTTTTCATGCCTCTTAACAATATTCAAACATAGTTTAGCTATAAATATATTGTGGAGATAAAAAAATGAATAAAGTGGTTCTCACACATTTGTCTAAAAACCTCCACCCATAACACATTTCGGACCAAAAGCAACTATCAGACCATCTGGTTGTCAGTCTCACCAAACTGCTGCACTTCCCTGGGTCCTCCACTCATCACACACTCACGTATTTATCAACAGAACACCACTGGTGTGAGAGGTTCTCCGCTCAATAACATCAGAGAAGGAGAAACAGCCGGCGGCTACCACTTCAACTTTAGGACAAACTACCAGAGTCCCAAAAAGAGAAACACCATTTGAAGTCACGGACAACAAAAAACGTTTGAATTGAAAAATGAAAACCTTTATTGTGATTATACATAGTTCGAGATTAGAAACAACTCTATAAAAGTGCACATGTGCCTTAGCACATTATAAAAACTATACACTCTCACTTGTCTGCCTCTGTGCAGCTGGCGTACCACACTGTCACTGCATAGGTCAGCAGGCTCTTGATGGTGGATCTGTAAAAGGTCACCAGCAGTGGACCAAGAAAACAGCGACGGGTGTTTAACGCTATCTTGTTTCCTCTGGCATTGCGGGTTTCCAGTTCCGGCAGAAGCGTCTCAGGGAAGATACCTGAGGGGGAGGGGTGAGTTTGCGTTCAAAACCTAGCTTGTTCTGTAGATTCACTATAACAGCTTTAAAGACCCACTCCTCCGATCATCTTTTTAGCTGTTTTAAATAGTTCTCAGTGGTCTTTAAACTATGATTGTGCCGTTTTTAGCCAAAATCACAAAACTTGTGCCGTTTTCTAGTACTTAGTTTCTACATCGTAGTAGTAGCTCATTAAAAATTTGCCTCTGGGTTGTGGGCGGAGCCGTTGGCACAGAGTTTCCCCGCCCCTTTTTTCCAGACTGTTGAGAGCTTTCTGTTTATGCTAGCTCTCTGTGCTAGCATGCATCACTGGCCGCTAGCATTACATCAGCTCCATAATTAGCTGATGCAATGCTAGCAAACAGGCCGATGGTTGAATTAGGAGTTTGTGCTCCGCCCTGTGGGTTTGTGACAACACATGTGCACGTTTTTGTCTGCTACTGATTCACAGCGATTTGAATGCAGAAATACTCAGAAATGCAATTTTGAGCTTCAATTTCTTTCGATATGTCTGGTAGCATAAGAAAAATGCCTCAAGAACTTGTTAAAAACAGAAAAAACACAATTTTCATTGGAGTGGGTCTTAATGCACCAATAAGTAATTTGAAAACATATGAAAGTAATTATATTTTAATTAAAGATAAAATTGTTATTCTCAGTTCATAGATGAGGGGGCTGATTGTTGGTTTTGTGTGTGTGGGCGAGGGTCTACAAGTCTGAAAATGTTTCCTAAATTAAACATTTTACCATCTCCAAAACGTACTTATGCCTGGTCCAAAGTTTGCTTAAAGATGCGCACATTTTTCTGTCAAGTTTTCCTTTAGAAATCACAAGGTTTGCATGGAAAGTAATTTACGCAGTTTTCAGACCCTGTTTTATGCGTAAGCCATCTTTATTAATGAGGCCCCGGGGCTTCTGGTGAAGGCTGCTTAATCATCCACCATGAAGGCACCCGTGTTCAGTGAAATTTGTGAACACACCTCTGCCGTGTATCCTCATGAAAAAGCACATTTGTGTAGCTCTACATGCTGTAATAGCTCAGTTCTTTTAATTTTCTGTACACCTCAATAAAATCACTGTGTTCCTTAACTGGTGATGAACCTTAAATACCCCCACAGGAAAGCAACTCCAAGAGCCAGACAACTTAATCGGTTTGGCTGCATGTAATTTTAATAGCTCCAGTAATTAGATTGCTTATTAGAAAGAATCTGCTCATAAATCATGCCAGACAGAGTTACATGTACATTTCCTGTGATTAAAATGCTGCTCTAGAGCTGCAAGTGTGTCTCACATGAGAGAGTGACATCAGGAGGAAACCGAAGGCTTGTCTGAGTGAAAGAAAAAATAAATAAAAGTGATGTTAATAATCTCCATCAGTTATCATTCAATTGGGTCTCTGCACAGAAGTGAAATAAATTCTAGAGGCCCACCTGAAGCTGTACTCTTTATCCACAGTGGAGTCTATGAATTCAACAAGTCAGGTCTGATTCCTGTGGGAACAACCATTAACCATCTGTGGCCTACAGTTTAACCACAACTTGGAGTTTGAAAATGTTTTCTACTATCTTTTTGTTTCTTGTTGACTCTGTTTCCTGCAGGAAGTCCTAAATAACACAAAACACACGAGAAATGCTGTAACACACCTGCACAGAGCCAACGCTTACCGTTAACAAGGAGCTGGAAATGTACAGCAATGAAACATTCAGCAGTGGGTTAACCACAAGAAACCCACACACACACACACACACACACACACACACACACACACACACACACACACACACACACACACACACACACACACACACACATATATGCATACATGTATGCATGCAGACACACACACACATGCACGCATGCAGACACACACATGCATGCATGCAGACACATACACACATGCACGCATGCAGACACACACACACATGCACGCATGCAGACACATACACACACATGCAGCCACTCACACACACATGCAGACACACACACACACATGCACGCATGCAGACACACACACACACATGCAGAGACACACACATATGCATGCATGCAGACACACACACACATGCAGACACACACACGCAACCATGCACACACACATGCAGACACACACACGCACGCATGCACACACACATGCAGACACACACACACACACACACACACACACACACACACACACACACACACACACACACACACACACACACACAGACACCAGAGAGAGACTGCAGTCACATGTATTTATGTGGACACTTGTACTCTTCACACACACACGCACGCACGCACGCACGCACGCACCCACACACACACACACACACACACACACACACACACACACACATGCACGCATGCAGACACACACACACACATGCAGAGACACACACATATGCATGCATGCAGACACACACACACATGCAGACACACACACGCACATGCACACACACATGCAGACACACACACGCACACACACACACACACACGCAGACACACACACACACACACACACACACACACACACACACACACACACACACATGTATGCATGCAGACACACACACACATGCACGCATGCAGACACACACATGCATGCATGCAGACACATACACACATGCACGCATGCAGACACACACACACACACACATGCAGCACACACACACACACACACACACACACACACACACACACACACACACACACACACACACACACACACACACACACACACACTGCACAATCAGGACTGATCTCACCCCGTNACACATCTAACTGTGTATAAGAGACAGCTATCAAAAAACAAAACAAAAAAAAAATGGATCTATGGCCCGATAAAAGTTATTTTTGATCCCGTTTGATATGTGCCATGGATATAAAGAGGTACTTCACTGAAAAACATTTTTTAATGATTATTTCTGATTATAATCAGTCACTCTGAGTTTGTCATGCAGGCTGAACATGAAAATAGTCTCCTCCACCTATCTCCTGCATTAGCTTCTGATAGAAAATAGACGGTGAAACTCTAGGATTAGAAAATCCTGACAGATCTACGTCACACTGTCACTGAACATTCATGGACTCACCCATCTTGACTCACGACGGGGAAGGCTGTTGTTGGTTTAGCGTCCAGGAAACAGCAGAGAACGTCTCGGCTAGTAGAAGCTAATCGTTAGCATTAGCAACTCCACCACACAGCAGAACTCCTCCAGGCTTGTGTTATTTGTGGAGATAAAACATCAACGTTGCAGAGCAAACAGTCAGTGGTAGAGTCGTGTTGCTGTTAGCCAATCAGAGGAGAGATGTCCACATATCAGGAAATAAGACTCCAGTGGCTCAATTCTAGTTCCTGAAACAGCAGCGCCAGAGCTTTTTCCCCCCTAGAGTACAACTTACAAGGCGTTAATTTATACTAGAGACTACTGCAGATGTATTAAAAATATGAGTAAAGTACTACTTGTCCTTGAATTTTAAAGACACATTTTGATGCCAAATAAGACGACAGAAGGAGCATTAAACATGGAGAAAACTACTATAAATCTGGTCACGTGGTAAGTAGCAGCTATGCTGGGGGAGAAGAGTTTCTGTGGTGACGTCATATATGCGACGTCTGATTTGTAGTTTTTTTAATTACGAATTTTTACAAGCAAATAAATTTCAAATGAAGCCTAATTTATGCGTCGGTACAGAGACACTCAGCACCATTTTTATGTTGGCGCAAAGGCTCTCGGATGGGCTCGCGGAGGGTGACGGAGACATGCCCTGTTTTTTAACTGTCCGTCGAGAGCGATGGAGAACACAAGCCTGTGATTGGTCAGGACACCGCTTCTTTTAAATACGTCAACAGCACCGCCATTGCCGACTCAGAAAATAAAGAGAGCTGAAGATATTTAGCGGCAGACACGGAGCAGATTGAAGAACACTTCGCGGAAAAAGTCAGAAAAGATGAAAGTTTATTCACCCGTGACTGAAGGAGTACAAAGATACAGAGCAAATGACGGGAAAAGTGGGTTTAGAGGTGTCGACTGCATGAAGAGGTGGAGGAGAATCAGGGACAAGGTCATCCGTGTTAAAAAGTCTCTAAAATACATTAAAACAACGTAAACGCAGTAGTAAGTACACTATCGTGGACCGGATACGTGACTGTAATGGTGGCAGGATACCCCAGAAAAGTGCTACGCCCTCTGTTGTCCTGGCGGGCAATTGTTCTGCAACTCTCCCCAGGTGACGGAGAAGTGTAAATTAGACTTTACAGACATACACAGTCAAAACACACATAATTACTTTTCATTTAAACTGAAGTACAACATATGTGTGATTTAGGGCGTAATGCAAAGAAAATAACTTTTATAGCCCCGTTCAATTAGATTCTTTTTTTATTGAACCCATGATCAGACAGGAAAGGGAGGAGACTCAGGCTCCCCATTTAGTAAATTCCACTGATCTACCCAGCTCTATCGGCCCTGTTTCACTATAACACTGATATGTTGTCACTGATAGTCATTAGATTTCTGTCCTGCAGACTTGCTCCCCTAACTTAACCAGGCACCCAGGGTGCAGCATGGACCTCTTCCTCCCTGACCTCTTCCCAGTAAAACAGGAAGAAGAAGAAAACTCCCAGGAGTCTGATTCTTAATTCACTTCAACATCCGCATTGAATGTAGGTGTTAGGAGGAGGAAATGAGGGGAGCAGCAGGAGGGGGTGTGGAGGAGGAAAAGAAGGGGCGGTTTGTCATAGGAGTCATCAGTAACTGTCGCCGCTGTGCTGCAGGCTTAATTAACTAGCTTGCTCGTTAGCGTAGCTGTCCCCTTTTCTCCCCCTCCCGCTCTCCTCGCTGCTCCGAATAGAAACGCCTGATTATTCTGTGCTCCAGTCGCGGCCAATTACAGGCTCCAAATGGAACAACATTAATCAAATCTTTAGTATGGTGGCAAACTTAGAGGTATCAGATTGCAGAAGGGCGCAAAACTAATATGTCACTGTCACTGGCAGTTGCATAGGCATTTAGCAGCTAGCATTATGGAGGCGCTATCACCCGGCTGTAATAGGGAGACTGATCTGGAAGCCATTAGCATAACACAGCAGCAGAAATGCAAAGTCTGTCCTCACCCCAAAGTCATTTTTTATCCACCCCACCCTCATTTTTCTCACCCTGTTCATTCTCCTCAGCTGTCAGACAAGTGAAGAGGCAAGAAGGATAAATTAGTAATAGACGAGTGCAAAGTGAATAAATAGAGAAAGGGAAATGTGGAGGGGTAATGAAAGGTGAACAGTAGGAAATGGAAGGGGTAACAAAGAGAGCTTCCCCCCATCAAGTCAGGAAAAAGGAAAAGATGTTTTCATCCAGCAGGGCTGCTGGGGCTTTGATAGAAGCGAACACCCAGAACTGATGCTGCCTCGCAGAGAGAACTGCTACGCTGGATTTGGGACGGGACCAATCCACACCCATGGGACCATGACCCAGCAAACGCTTTACTGCCACCTCGGCTTCCCAGGACTCGGCCCAACCATCAAGCCACAGTCAGAGCCAGCCAGAGGACACCGCTGTATAATGGCCTCATTAGGACCAATGATTAAAGCCCAACTGAAATGTGCTAAATGCCTGTGTCACTGAAGTGGCCTTTAAACGGGCATAAATAAACAAGAGTTATGCTAGAGGTTTGGGTGTGCACCCTGGCAGCATAATAAATTACAGGGTAATGATATTAAAAGCACAGAGTCGTTAAGATGCCAAGCGGAGATGCCATAAATCCAGACGTGGGCTCCCACTGGCTGTCCCCAAGCAGAGTAATTAAAGCAGATTTATGAGCTGCATTACATCAGTGCTAGATAGTTCATATATCGGCTTCCTTTATTGGACAGCCTGACAGGCGCCAAAAAATATTGTTTCGAGTTCCCCGGCCCCTCGCAGCTGAGAGGCCTCTCCCAGCACTCCATCTTTTGTTGTGTCAGTCCTGCGTGGTCGTGATGGATAGACCGATCCACTCCTTCGTCGCTCCCCTCGCCTGTTCAGCTCCCCCATCCTTCCTCAATGGGAGACTTGTGACAGTACCAAATAGCTTTATCGTCACTTGGCAGCTTTTATCACGCCCCCTCTGTCCTTCTCACCGAGAAGAGACAAAGAGCACAGACTCCGGTGTAAAGCCTCAGATGGACAGCACGGAGGAGAGGATGAAAGGGGAACAAAAGAGGCAAAAGGAAGTGAGGGAATTAAAGTCAGAAATGCAAAAGAGCAGCATTCTAGTCGTACATCCTAAACATCTTAAAGGGTTAGAGCAACACGTTGATCTGACAGAAAACCAGACGCTGTATGGGTCACGCAGCAGGACACAATAAATCTGGGATATTTCTGAAAACTCTTCCACATTGGAGGTCCTTCACTCATATTTTGAATACATTTGCAGTGGTCTCTGCCTTAGCAACTCCACCACGCAGTAGAACTCCTCCAGGCTTGTGTTATTTGTAGAAATAAAACATCCTCGTTGCAAGTCAGTGGTAGAGTCGAGCTGCTGTTATCCAATCTGGGGTGAGATGTACAAATATCAGGAAAAAAAGACTCCAAAACCTGCGTATGAAGCTCAGCTGTGATGTGGGAAATTTTTAGTTCCGAGAAATGGTGCAGCAGTATATTTTTTCCCCCATGAGAACGACTTACAAGGCATTAATTCCTACTAGAGACCACTGCACATGCATTGATTAAACGAGCGTTTATTTTTTTCATGCCTCTTAACAATATTCAAACATAGTTTAGCTATAAATATATTGTGGAGATAAAAAAATGAATAAAGTGGTTCTCACACATTTGTCTAAAAACCTCCACCCATAACACATTTCGGACCAAAAGCAACTATCAGACCATCTGGTTGTCAGTCTCACCAAACTGCTGCACTTCCCTGGGTCCTCCACTCATCACACACTCACGTATTTATCAACAGAACACCACTGGTGTGAGAGGTTCTCCGCTCAATAACATCAGAGAAGGAGAAACAGCCGGCGGCTACCACTTCAACTTTAGGACAAACTACCAGAGTCCCAAAAAGAGAAACACCATTTGAAGTCACGGACAACAAAAAACGTTTGAATTGAAAAATGAAAACCTTTATTGTGATTATACATAGTTCGAGATTAGAAACAACTCTATAAAAGTGCACATGTGCCTTAGCACATTATAAAAACTATACACTCTCACTTGTCTGCCTCTGTGCAGCTGGCGTACCACACTGTCACTGCATAGGTCAGCAGGCTCTTGATGGTGGATCTGTAAAAGGTCACCAGCAGTGGACCAAGAAAACAGCGACGGGTGTTTAACGCTATCTTGTTTCCTCTGGCATTGCGGGTTTCCAGTTCCGGCAGAAGCGTCTCAGGGAAGATACCTGAGGGGGAGGGGTGAGTTTGCGTTCAAAACCTAGCTTGTTCTGTAGATTCACTATAACAGCTTTAAAGACCCACTCCTCCGATCATCTTTTTAGCTGTTTTAAATAGTTCTCAGTGGTCTTTAAACTATGATTATGCCGTTTTTAGCCAAAATCACAAAACTTGTGCCGTTTTCTAGTACTTAGTTTCTACATCGTAGCAGTAGCTCATTAAAAATTTGCCTCTGGGTTGTGGGCGGAGCCGTTGGCACAGAGTTTCCCCGCCCCTTTTTTCCAGACTGTTGAGAGCTTTCTGTTTATGCTAGCTCTCTGTGCTAGCATGCATCACTGGCCGCTAGCATTACATCAGCTCCATAATTAGCTGATGCAATGCTAGCAAACAGGCCGATGGTTGAATTAGGAGTTTGTGCTCCGCCCTGTGGGTTTGTGACATCACATGTGCATGTTTTTGTCTGCTACTGATTCACAGCGATTTGAATGCAGAAATACTCAGAAATGCAATTTTGAGCTTCAATTTCTTTCGATATGTCTGGTAGCATAAGAAAAATGCCTCAAGAACTTGTTAAGAACAGAAAAAACACAATTTTCATTGGAGTGGGTCTTTAATGCACCAATAAGTAGTTTGAAAACATATGAAAGTAATTATATTTTAATTAAAGATAAAATTGTTATTCTCAGTTCATAGATGAGGGGGGTGATTGTTGGTTTTGTGTGTGTGGGCAAGGGTCTACAAGTCTGAAAATGTTTCCTAAATTAAACATTTTACCATCTCCAAAACGTACTTATGCCAGGTCCAAAGTTTGCTTAAAGATGCGCACATTTTTCTGTCAAGTTTTCCTTTAGAAATCACAAGGTTTGCATGGAAAGTCACTTACGCAGTTTTCAGACCCTGTTTTATGCGTAAGCCATCTTTATTAATGAGGCCCCGGGGCTTCTGGTGAAGGCTGCTTAATCATCCACCATGAAGGCACCAGTGTTCAGTGAAATTTGTGAACACACCTCTGCCGTGTATCCTCATGAAAAAGCACATTTGTGTAGCTCTACATGCTGTAATAGCTCAGTTCTTTTAATTTTCTGTACACCTCAATAAAATCACTGTGTTCCTTAACTGGTGATGAACCTTAAATACCCCCACAGGAAAGCAACTCCAAGAACTTAATCGGTTTGGCTGCATGTAATTTTAATAGCTCCAGTAATTAGATTGCTTATTAGAAAGAATCTGCTCATAAATCATGCCAGACAGAGTTACATGTACATTTCCTGTGATTAAAATGCTGCTCTAGAGCTGCAAGTGTGTCTCACATGAGAGAGTGACATCAGGAGGAAACCGAAGGCTTGTCTGAGTGAAAAAATAATCAAATAAAAGTGATGTTAATAATCTCCATCAGTTATTATCATTCAATTGGGTCTCTGCACAGAAGTGAAATAAATTCTAGAGGCCAACCTGAAGCTGTACTCTTTATCCACAGTGGAGTCTATGAATTCAACAAGTCAGGTCTGATTCCTGTGGGAACAACCATTAACCATCTGTGGCCTACAGTTTAACCACAACTTGGAGTTTGAAAATGTTTTCTACTATCTTTTTGTTTCTTGTTGACTCTGTTTCCTGCAGGAAGTCCTAAATAACACAAAACACACGAGAAACGCTGTAACACACCTGCACAGAGCCAACGCTTACCGTTAACAAGGAGCTGGAAATGTACAGCAATGAAACATTCAGCAGTGGGTTAACCACAAGAAAGGCACACACACACACACACACGCACACAGAGAGAGACTGCAGTCACATGTATTTATGTGGACACTTGTACTCTTCACACACACACACACATGCACGCATGCAGACACATACACACACATGCAGCCACTCACACACACATGCAGACACACACACACACACACACACACACACACACACACACACACACACACACACACACACACACACACACACACACACAGATGCACACATGTATGCATGCAGACACACACACACATGCACGCATGCAGACACACACACACATGCACGCATGCAGACACATACACACACATGCAGCCACTCACACACACATGCAGACACACACACACACATGCAGACACACACACACACATGCACGCATGCAGACACACACACACACATGCAGAGACACACACATATGCATGCATGCAGACACACACACACATGCAGACACACACACGCAACCATGCACACACACATGCAGACACACACACGCACGCATGCACACACACATGCAGACACACACACACACACACACACACACACACACACACACACACACACACACACACACACACACACACACACACACACACACACACACACACACACACACACACACAGAGAGAGACTGCAGTCACATGTATTTATGTGGACACTTGTACTCTTCACACACACACGCACGCACGCACGCACACATGCAGACACACACGCACGCATGCACACACACATGCAGACACACACACACGCACACATACACACACACACAGATGCACACATGCAGACACACACATGCATGCATGCAGACACATACACACATGCACGCATGCAGACACACACACACATGCACGCATGCAGACACATACACACACATGCAGCCACTCACACACACATGCAGACACACACACACACACACACACACACACACACACACACACACACACACACACACACACACACACACACACACACACACACACACACACACACACACACACACACACACACACACACACACCTTCCTGCTTTGTGTGCCCTTTTCTCCACAGGTGCTCCCCAGAGCTCCTCTACTACCACCAGTGAGTCGATGAAACTTTGGTACGACCCACATCTCTGTCCCACTAAATTAACTGCTGTGACAACTGTTCCTCCCTGGACTCCATAGGGGTGCATCTGTGTGTGTGTGTGTTAAGGGGGAAGAGAGCTTACCTTGCCCTTTAAAATAATAGGTCAGGACTGTTTTATTTAGAACACAGCACGGCGCTCATTAATTCTAATATCCACTGATAATTTATCAAAGCCACATTCTTCTTGGTTTGGTGCAGCGAGCGGGTTTGTACTTCTGCGTGGTTCCTCACTTAACTCCTGAATAGGAACAGGGATCAGACCGTGCTAACGACGGACTGAGAGGGTTCTGGCTGCACTGCTGTTGACCTACTCACTAACTGTGAGTCATAATATTGATGTTTAAATGTTTAATGTTTAAATTAAAAACCAGTCGATTTTGACATCATTTGACTTTTCTATTGTATTCTTTATTCGGTGCACTTGTTTGGGGTTAATAAACTGTAACTGAGTCTAAAAACAAACAACTTAAAATAAAACACAATAAACAGAGAATCAGTGTAAAAACTGAAATCAACTATGTATATATCTATATCTATATATATATATATATATGCTGGAAGTGATGGTCTGGCCCCCACAGAGCCCTGATCTCAGCATCATGGAGTGTGTCTGGGATTCTATGAAGAGACAGAAGGATGTGAGGACGCCTACATACACAGAAGATCTGTGGCTAGTTCTCCAAGATGTTGGAACAACCTACCAGCCCAGTTCCTTCAACAGCTTTGTTCAAGTGTAGCTAGAGGAACCTGAAGGCAGAGGATGGTCACACCAAAAACTCTGTGGACGATGGAGCTCCACAGCTGACCTTTCTGACCCAACGGGAGTGCTGTGGTCACTCAGTACACCTGTGTGTTTAATAGTGGTTAGGCTTCTCTAACCATCCACTCTGAGCTTCATTTTGCTTTTGTAGACATTATTTCATGGTATGTGGTTTTCTGGTGCATCTGAGGAGAAGCACGTCTCTGTCCCGGTCTGTCTCTGAACTGGGGAGGAATGAGAATGAGAGCAAACAGTAGTGTGCAGCCAAGAGGAGCAGAGCCACTCCATCACTGGGATAGGCCTTGTCATCTCTCTCTTCTTCCTCCTCTCTTTCTGACTCCAGCGTGCTCCCTCTCTCGGCTCACCCCTCCCAGTAGTTAGGGTGGGTTGTAAAGTTCACTTCTGTCTAATTTATCAACCACCCTCAAAAGCCCTGCACAGTCATTAGTTGTGCACACTGATTCTGCACCATGGCCAACAGGCTATTCTCCTCTGTTGTCTTTTACAGCAAGAAAGCTGCATCAATTAATTAAAGGCTAAATTGCTTTGTGCCCCGAGGATATACAGCGGGGCGAGCTGGGGCTGGCAGGATTAGGGAGGGGTGAGGAGGTTAAGGTGTTTCAGCGCCAGCTGAATCATTTTGTAAGGGTTTGGATTTAACCTAAAATGCCTCAAACATTCTCAAAGCAGCCATTTGAAGTTTGGCAGATTTGAAACGATTTGTGCAATAATAGGTTTTTGCTTTGGGTTTTCAACATTAATATTTTCGTGGGTACTAACTAACCAGGTGACCAGCGCGCCCTCGGCGTGTCCTAACAGGTGCTTCAGGCTCAATGCCCTTGTAAGGACACACTGAGGAGCACGCTGCTGGGCTGTTTACTCTGAGTCGAGCAGCTGCACAGCACATTTATAAAGCTCTCATAAGTACACTACACATGGATATGGGTTCCCTCGCCACCACTCCCAGGCTTATGATTAATGAGCAGCACTTGGAGCCGCATGTGTTGCCGCCTCGCAGCTCCAACATTTCTTTCCGACCCCAACACTTTGTATCCTGTGTAAAAAATGAGCTCCTCTGTGTCATTCATTACAGTGCTCCACAGCCAGAGCTCTCCCATGCATAATCCTGTTCACTAAGCCTTGTGTCATGCTTGTACGCCGTGTGGGTGTCCACGTCAATTTGCATCAAACTCACTTATCAAGACAACTATCTGGTGAAGCGCATGACGAAAGAATGACTTGGATATAAACTGGGGCCATTACAAAGGGAGACGAGTCTATAGAGGAACATCTGACAGCCCAAGGAGTGGAGCGTTTGCAGCATTCTTGCAGCAAACACACTGAAGAGAAAGCCCTGGCCTAGCAGGAAAGCAAGCACTTTTCTGCTGTGCAGGCACGATGTTATGACAATAGGCAAGTAATCATTGTTCTCCCTCTGTTAGTTATTGCTGTAATTTGGTCCATTGTAGAGCGGAGTCCATTTGTCTGACGATGCAGACCACAGTCAGTCATCTGAATCGACACGCTCATGCTGGGGTAAGCAGCCTGACTCCTCATCCAAACACAGCAAATGCCTGTGCACCCTGATGCAGACACACACACAAACACACTCCTGCTACCCAGCTAGCTCTCTCAAGGGTACGTTTCAGTAAAGCAGTCATCTGATGGATTGAAGTCAGAGACGGCAGCACAGGCAAATTCCCTAACGCGGCATAAGTGAGGCGGCCGTGCTCCGATCGCTCTCCACAGACGATGTAAATTAGATTGTCAGGCACAGTCACTTCCCCGCTCACTGTGTCGCTAACAAGAGCCAGCCACCACAAGTCAACAAGGAGAGGAGCAGCACCTGCACCAACAGATGCATTCACACAGCTTATGGAGCAAAGACAACAATGCTCAGCCATTTTGAAGCTGTCTGTCTGTCTGATCCCTGTCGATCCTCAAGAGGCTGAGAGGTCTGTGAATGATGTCAGACAGATACTCTGACTTCCATCAGTTCTAAACCTCCCACAGCTGCCGGCAAACGACTCAAGGCTGAACTAAGGACGAGTGATTTAGTGTCAGCATTAGCCCTGGTGGACCGCTCGTTCTCGTCGCCGATCCTTCTCACGGTGTTTACTGGAAGTGTCCTTCCTGTGTCTTGCTCCTCATGCAGCTGTTTTTTGTCACGTTTGTTCCAAGCGCTTGTCAGCCCACAGCTGTTTGATCTTCTCCACATTTGTGTTCACACAACAAACCTTTGTTGCTATGGAAAGCCTGTTCCTTTAGGCTGCTTGAGCATGGAAATTCCTCTGAAACATGGTGACACCTTGTAAAGTGCTGCACACATCCAGAGAGATGTTGACAAGATGGTATAGCTTCTACAGAAATAGCAAAGGAAAAAGCTGTAAACAGGCTGTAAACGTTCCTCCAACAAACAGCTAAACAGAACCTACTGCAGATGAAAAAGCTACAAACCCACCCTACCCTAAACGGTGACACTTATGCAGTTATGCAGCCATAATTGGACACATTTATAAGGTGAGATGTACATAAGACAAACAGCCGGTTTTCCCACAAACACTTCGAGCCCACAAGTCATGCTGCTTGCAGGCTAACGTGCACAGAAACAGCTTTGCCTCCTCTCCGTCAAACATTTCCTCCCATAGCCGGCTAAAAAAGTGTTTCCCAACGCTGACAGGGAGAATGGATGGCCTCCATTACGCCTGGCTACAAACACATTCCGCCAGGATGAAGGGGCTGTAAATTATCCTGTGAGCGCTCAGCACAGGCTACAATCGCCCCCCCCCCCCCCCCCCCCCCCCCCCCCATCCCACTTTTAATGGGGTTGGCCCGTCCGCAGCTTGCAAAGCACTGAATCACACACCCCATGTCCAAACATACACTGTCACCTGTGTGTATACAGCATGTGTGTGTGTGCATGCGTGTGTGTGTGTGTGTGCATGTGTGTGTATGTGTGCATGTGTGTGTGTGTGCATGAGTGCATGCGTGCGTGTGTGTGTGCGTGTGTGTGAGTGTGCATGCGTGTGTGTGGTTGTACGTGCGTGCACACGTGCATGCGCATGTGTGTGTGCGCGCACGTGTATGCGCGTGTGCATGCGCATGCGTGTGTGTGGTTGTGTGTGCGTGCGCACATGCGTGTGCGTGCGTGTGTGTGTGCATGTCTGTGTGTGCATGCGTGTGTGTGTGGTTGTGCGTGCGTGCGCACGTGCATGCGCATGTGTGTGTGTGTGCATGTGCATGCGTGTGTGTGTGGTTGTGTGTGAACGCTCACGTGCATGTGTGTGCATGCATGTGTGTTTGCGTGCATGTGTGTGTGCATGCGCATGTGTGTGCGTGTGCATGCGTGTGTGTGCCTGTGTGTGCATGTGCATGTGTGTGCGTGTGTGGTTCTGCGTGCGTGTGCAAGTGCATGCACATGTGAGTGTGTGTGCGTGTGCATCCGTGTGTGTGTGTGGTTGTGCGTGCGCACGTGCATGCGCATGTGTGTGTGTGCTTGTTGAATCAAGCACCTGGGAACAAGTCCTTAAACTCATCATCTGGATCAGTCAGATCCCTGTAATCAACACCAGGCTGGCTGCTCTCTCGTGACTGGGCACCACAGACTCCTGCTGCCTTACAGAACAACAAATGTGTGACGGGCTGCACGCTGACAGGTCTAATGATGTGAAGCTGGAGGGTGTAACTGTAGAAACATCAGCACTATGTCGGGTCAAATTCAGTTCACATGACACAAGTGTTGTTGGCAGCTGGTAAACCATCAAATAGGCCGAGACTTTGCCCCGTGGCGTGCTGAAATGCTAAGCGTTTGTGCGTAAATCATTACATTCAAATAGAAAAATGTCAGGAAACATTTTGTTCTCACTAGGTAAAGCTTGTTCTTCTTGTGCGACAGTTTCCCCCCAGTCTCACCCTGCAGCCCTCACACATCCATGCCCTCACTTTTGGCAGTTGACGAGAAAACCCCCAGAGGAAAAATCCTCCAACTGTAACCACTGTTCTGTCTACTTTCTCATGATGTTCCAGCCACATGTTCAACTCCACCGCCTCGTCTCAAACTGCTCAGACACCTGAGAGTCCTCTTGTGAATTCAAGCTGCTTTTGTAATCTTCATGAGTTTAATTCTGTTTTCATAATGATGTAACTGTGTCACTCATTCTGCTCACCTGGTTTTAAAATGATTCTTAGCATCAAGTCAGACGAGATAAAAAATGTCTCAATTTGAAACATGGATTCAAAGTTTTTATTGTTTAACTGCACATCTGTTTATTTATATAATTATGTTTTTTTGATACGGTGCTTGTGTGATTAGCCAGAAACAAAACTATTATTATGCTAGTAGCAATAAAGCTTAAAGAGATCTACAAAATAAAAGCTCTCCTAAGGCACGTCTAACAAGCTGTTAAAAACATAACCCACCAGGACAGTTTTCTATGTCTTTAAGGAGATGATGCTGACCAGGTCTGACCATCAAAAAGTCCATTTACATCCAACAAAATAACCCGCCCATTGACTCATATGATGGGGCAACCAGCTGCAGGGTCCCACCTTAGGTGATATGGGTGCTGACAGGAGGAAAGGGGTCAGTCATGCTCTCAGAGTCAAAAAGAAAAAGAGGAGGTGACAGGAGTGTGTGGAGGAGGAATGGAAGCCTTTTCATCGCAGGGAGCACAGCTGTGATACACGGACCCATGCCGGAGTCCAGGCAGGTCTGCTGCTGCATCAACATGGATGCATCATGGATGCATTCATGTGTTTATTATTTTGGTGTGCTTCACCCTTCAGTGCTCGGAGAGCTGCAGCTGGTTTTGGTGGCAAACGCAGCTGCATTCAGCATCAACTGTCTTTAGATCCATCAACAGATAGGAGCTGATCCGCTCTTCCACTCCTCTCATCAGCTTGACCCAGTTTCACTCTTCCCATTTTTCTCTTTGGAGGAACACTGAGGGTTCTGCTGCAATAAGCACACTTCCTGTCAGCATGCAAATAATTAAAAACACTAATGTTCCTCTGCTTTTCAGGAATTCAGTTCACTTCCAAACTATCGACTTTTGAATCAAATGTAAAGGACAGGCTCTGGAGAGTCAGAAGGAAGTTCAGGATGCTCTAAAGTCATTATAACCTGCCAGACAGCACCTTCTACATATTTTTATGATTTTTGTATTCATGTGTCTGAATGAAATAAAATCAAGACAAAGAAACAATTTCAGCCTAACTGAACAAACTGTAAATGGGTTTGACCTGCTGACAGAATGACTCATGTGTGTATCCAGCTCAGAGTTTGTTATTCTGTGTCCTCTCTTTACTTTCCTCCAGCTGTGGCACTGAAGCTGGCCAGCACAGTCATCTCTTTCCTGTCAGCACCATTGCCCTATTTACCCTGCAACCATTTATCTGCCTGAAAGGAATGGTAGGTTTATTAGGCTGCGCTAAAACAATCCACCCCTCAGCTATCTGGAGCCAAGCTCAGAGAGACAGCCAGTTCTCCGCTTGTTAGAGTCTGCTGACACAGCCAGTGTGTGTCCGTGTGTGAGCTTACACCAGGTGGGCAAACCGAGTCGGCCAGCTGGCCAACACACACACACATCCATGCATGCACGCACGCACACCCAAGCGCACACACGTGCATGCACGCACAAACACACACTCACACACACACATGCACACGCACAAACACACACTCACACACACACGCACTCACACACACGCACGCACTCACACTCACATACACACGCACTCACACACGCACAAACACACACACACAAACACACACTCACACACATGCACACGCACACATACGCACGCACGCACGCACGCACGCACACACACACAAACACACACAAGCATGCATGCACACACAAACACACACACACATACTGTATGCACTCACACGCATGCACTCACACGCATGCACACACACAAGCATGCATGCATGCACACACATACGCACGCACACACACACATACTGTATGCACACGCACGCACTCACACGCATACACACACACACACACACACAAGCACGCACATGCACGCAATGCACACACACACGCACACACACACGCACACACACACACGCACGCACATACACACACATGCACTCCACTGACACACACACACACACACACACACACACACACACACACACACACACACACACACACACACACACACACACACACACACACACACAGAGAGAGAGTCACACACAGGTGAACAGACAGACAGGACGATCAGCCCTCGCTGACATCCACGCCTCTCGCTTGGCTTCACCCNTGTGTTATACACATGCGCCATACAGTGGCGGGTTACAGCGGTGCTTTGTCGTAAATTAGTCCCAAGTCTAAATCAGCTCCTGAAAATCCTTCGTGTTACTTCTTACTTTTTATTTGCAGTCGACATGATTATTGAGCTCACCAGGAATAACTGGTATCAAAATTGAGTCATTTTTATCACTTTTGCACACAAAATGCTAGTACCAGCCATTCACTTCCATTGTTTATGCTAAGCTAAAGCAGACGGACCGCTGCCAGATCAGGAGAATTACTGTGCTGGTTACAAAATGCTTTTTTCTCACTTATCTAACTGTGAGGAATACGGAAATAGACCAAATTTCACTTAGGGTGGAATATCCATTTAAATGAACCGCACTTGTATAGCACTTTTTTGAATCAGAGGACTCCAAAGTGCTTTACACTACAGTCAGTCATCCATTCACACAGTGGGGCACAGTAGGCTGTTGTACTCAGGCTCCACCAGTCCCTCCAACCACCACCCGCAGGCAAGGGGGGTGTCTTGCCCAAGGACACAACAACTGACCCAGACAGAGCCTGGGATTGAACCGGCAAATTTACAGGGCAAACGCCAAACCCCTGAACCACCATTTCCCCCACAATACTGTATCTTAATACGAGAGATCAAGACTCTGTGATCTAACATCTCCAACACTGCTGCACCTACATAACAACAGAAAATATCCACTGATGGAGTTGATACGGATGTTCCCGGTCATGTTTAGGTGGGTGGTCTAAATAAAAGCATCATCAGGGAACACAGAACAGCTTAGAAAAGTAGCTTTAAGCTTACTGATGCTCCTGCCCTGATGCAGCACTTGTAAGTTTCCTTTGTGCTTCTAGTTTAGTTCATGCATTGTTAGCTGAAGCACCAAATAACTTAGGGATAGGGAAATTAAAGGACAGTTTAATGTGATCAGAGCTGAGAGAGACAACAGTCTGACTCCAAGAGCTGAAGGTTTATGTGAGATTAAATGTAAGATTTGATCAAAATAAACTCCTTTCATTCACTTCTCAACATGAAATGATCTTAGTTTAATATTCTGCAGGTAGATGACTAAGAAATGTTTGACCTTTCATTTAAAACACTTCCAGTAATTGTTGCATTCATTTATAGAACATGTTTAGCCACAATTTGTTGACATTTAGGCGTCGGCATAAATTCAGTGTTTCGTAGGTGACTACAGTAGTGATGAAGTAGTCCTTCTCCATTATGTGGAGGAGGAGGATTACACATCTGCAGAGGTGCTTTAAGGAGAGTGTGAGGTCAGTGTTGTAGCCCATCCTCTGAGAGGATATGAGGTTGTCTCCACTTTGATCCAGCTCCTGGGTTGGAGGTGTCCTGTAGCAGGAGGTCCAGCAGAGATGCCATTTGGAGCCTCTCTGCTTTGATCACTGACCTGCAGGACAAATGTTCACCATAAACAAGTGACTTTGACAGCAGAAATCATAACAGAGGTGAAGATCTTTGTCTTCTTCAGACTCGTTGGATCAAAGTTCAGGAAGGTTGACCTCCATCTGTTCCTTGTCCCGCCCCCCCCCCCTCCCCCCATTAATGCCACACTGACACACACCGCCACCATCTGACATGTCTGACATGTTCACCAGCATGACAGGCCAGTCAACATGCATCCTTACATGACATTTGCAGATTCTCATTCTGTTGG
>SSNS01000295.1:61292-71746 GCA_006937985.1 Aphyosemion australe | reverse complement strand
CGCACATACACACACCCACCCTCCACCCACACACACCCCAACACACACACACACACACACACACACACACACACACACACACACACACACACACACACACACACACACACACACACACACACACACACACACACACACACACACACACACACACACACACACACACACACACACACACACACACAAGCCCTAATGCTGCTGAAAGTTTTCTCCTCACACCTCAACAAGCACATGTTCTTTCCTTAAGTCAAAGCTGGACTCCCCTCATCAGTTTACTCTGAACTTGTGACCCTTGCTAACAACCCCCTCTCCTCCCCCTCCCATCCCTCCCCCTCCCTACACATCCAGTCTCTAGGCAGGATGCCTTTGCAGCAGGCCTCACCGGGTGACTGACAGCCGTGGGGGAGTTATCGAGCTGTGGGAGGAGATAGGAGGAGGAAAAACTGGGGTGAACAGAGAGAGTTCAGCATCTGAAAAGTTACACAAGCTCAGTTGATCCTCTTGTACAAGCCACCAAGGCCTCTGCCAGGTGAGCTGATGTCCTCACCTGTCCATCGTCTCACTGGGAGTAATTCTCTGCAAATTCCACCTGAGTTTCTTAAATGAGTAGAAGTGTGTGTGCATGTGTGCGTGTGTGTGTGTGTGTATGTGCATGTCTGTGTGTTTGTCTGTGTGTGTATAGGTGTATGTGTACATGTGTGTGTGTCTGTGCTTGTGTGTGTGTGCGCAAGTGTGTGTTTGCGTGTGTGTGTGTGTGTGTGTGCATGTACAGGGGTGCATGTGTGTGTGTGTGTGTGCAAGTGTGTGTTTGCATGTGTGTGCATGTGCATGTGTGTGTGTGTGTGTCCATGTGTGTGTGTATCTGTATAGGTGTGTTGGCGTGTGTGTTTGTGTGCATGTGTGTGTGTGTGTGTGTGTGTGTGTGTGTGTGTGCATGTGACCATGTCTGCTCTGGCCTCTGGGACTGACAGAAACTCCGGCTGACTCGGGCACACAGGGAGGGTGAGGACTAGCGGCACTTGTGTAACAGAGACACAGGCAGGTACTGTTCTCCTGCTGAGCTGGAAACAAACCGCTGTTGACATCCCTGTCACCAACACTCATTTCCAGCGCTCAATGAGATTAGACTCAACTGGCGGCGGTAGAGACAGAGGCATCAAATTAAGCGAAAGCGGCTGACAGCGAGCATGTTCCTGTGCTGGCTGTCTGAGGGCTGTTTTCTTCCGCTTTGCTTTGCATGAAATGCTAGCTTTCAGCCTGCATTCCATGAGGAGGGATCAGACATTACATTTGGGGTAGATTTGGGGAGTGCACCAAAAGGAAAAGTGTGTGTTTTCCTACCAGCTGAACTTGAAAGTAGACATCGGTTTGTGTCATGCCTGGTGGAAAGATTTCATCACTCAGCTTTAACGTCTGCAGACACTTTTGGGATGACATGGACATAATTCATCGCTCTGTCCCTGTTTCTCTCTCCAGATATCACATTCCCACCCAGTCGCTCGCTCTCGTTTACACCAAGGCGTCTTTTCCCTCACGCACACAAACACACCCGCCTACCTAACTAAGCACTCATGAAGGCACTTTGACAGAGTGAAGTTGTCAGGGAAATGGAAAGGAAATGACACAGGGCATATTTTCCCAAATTTCCGCTTTTGGCATGCTCTGCTCTGGCACGGGGCCTGTCAGCAGCCTGTCTCCTCAGTTTAGCCATCAGACCCAGCCTGAGTCTCAAACTCTCTGGGACACGTTTGTCCTCAGACAAAAGGGGAATGTCAGCAGAGAGACAGGGGTGAGTGGGTGTGTGCGGGTTGACAAGCGAATGCAGAAAAGCAGCCAGATGTTTAACAGGAAATGTCAAATTAAAACTAAAGATAGAGATTTAGTTCAGCTGAAGCCATGCAGCTCTCGCTCCTCCTTTCCCAAACACAAATGTCAAATGCCACAGCGTCATCTTTTTACCAGATCTGTAACATAAACCGTTGTGCTCCCGGCACCACGTGTCACCCAGACTTAGCAAAAGTGACTTTGACGAGGTGGCGACCGGCCAAGACAGGCAGCCTGAGCTTCTACCTGCTCCACTGGAGGCCCTACTGCCTCCCACAACCCCCTGCTCGGCTGCTGCTTCCCTAAACACGCACAAGGTCCCCAGCTGTGTAAGCCATCCCACAGCTGCAACAGACATGCCGCTGTTCGGCCACCATCCTCAGGGCTAAAACGACCTGCTGTCAAACAGCCCGGCTAATTATGTTGGCCTGAAGAGGAAAAACACCTACAGGACTTCATTTAAACAAAAACAAGGCCATGAATCCTGGATGACACTGTCAGATTATCAGGGTCGAGCAGCGCGCTCTCACTGCAGTGGGGTCTCACACTCTTTAAAATCTATGAAGTAAGTGGAACACAGAGAGAAAATGTTTCGCGCTTAATTTATTGTTTTATTTTTGGCATAACAACGTTTTGTGAGCAGTTTGGGACGGTCCCGTTTTGGGATTTCGCTAAAATTAAACTGCCACCATAATTTACTGCACGGTGTGGAAATACTTTTAACAACCAGCCACCAGCGGCTCCTTCTACCTTCTGGGAACGCGTTGAAAAAACAGATTAGCACATTTGCTCAGTTTTATGTCGGCATTTATTTTCCAAACACATCCGAGCTTTCCAGAGCAAGCCGTGGATGGTGACATCCAGCGAGAGGAGAACAGAGGTCAGGCCGCTGCTGTCGGCTTTCCCTGTGGGAGGAAGGCTTCACCTTTCACCAGCCTCCTGTCTGCAGCAGGGACAGAGCAGGGGAACAAACAAGGACACATGTGGTTTGGCCTGTGTGTGTAAGTGTGTTTGTTTACATCATTCTGCTGGTTTCTGCAGAGAGCTCTTTGATTATCCTGTCCTGAGGGAGTCATCTCCCTGGGGAGTGTGGATGATTATCCTCTGGACATAGCCTGTCACCAGTTCCCCATGTCACCGCACACACACACACACACACACACACACACACACACACACACACACACACACACACACACACACACACACTGCAAATGTTGGCAAGGAGAGATTTGGTTAACGTGAACTCCCCAGGCAGTGTGAGGTCACTCGGTTCTCTATTTCAAAGGAGTCAGGGTCGCCGCTGAGCCAGCCGAGGCCCGTGGAAGCAACCAGTCATGTGTGATTTTCCAGTCCGCTGCTCCGTGATGAGCAGGTCCTGCCACGGCTCAGCCCCCCAGGGCCTGGCCCGCAGAGAGACTGGCAGTCTTGGAGCCTGTCCACCTTCTACTCCAGCCCTGTCCTGTCGTTAGGAATGAGAGGCCATCACGGAACAGCCAACCAGCGCTGCAGTCATCATTCTCCTCTGCTCCCTGCTCCCCGGCCCTTTGGGGCCCCAGCCCTGGTAAATTATGCTTACCCACACCATTATTAGACTCATTATAGACCCATTTGAGTGGCTTTCAGCCTGTCACAGGCGCTCAACTATGTCTTCAGCTTGACTTGATTTCCTCTGACAGGCTTTTCTTAAACTAAAAGGCTGGGGAGGAGAGCCTCAGCCATGAGAGTCTGGAGAGGAACAGGAAAATGCATGTTGAAGGAGGAAAGCAAGAGCTGGTGAGGCTGATGTAAAACACTTATTTGCTTTTAGGACAAGGCAGGTTTTGGCATGGCTCTTGACATAAAAAATATTTTTGAATTTTAGTTGGAAGCACACAGTTTGAGGGTTTGATTGGCAATGAAACTGGCAGGCTGAGCCCATCTTCCTGCTTGTTGACACGTTTTTAAACACAGTTGAGAAATGACCCTCGTTTCTGGAAATCCACAGCCTTTCAGCTCGGCCTGCTTGGCAGACTGATGCAGCTGACTCGGATATCCAATTGCCTGTCAGCTGCTAGATCTCTCGTCTATTCATTTCATAAGTTATGTTGCTGCTAAGTCCTTCACTACATCTTTCATTCTGTCATCGCCAACATGAGATGGGGTTCTTCTGGGGAAAGAGAAACTTCATTGGTAAAAGCTTGGAGACATGCTCCTCTCCACGTTAAAACAGACCAGAGCCAGCATCTCTCAATCTGTGATGGCTCATTTGGAAACGTTGCCCTGGGCTCTTGTTCCTTGTCCTCTTTGCCAAATGCAATAATTTTTTTCATTTCTTCAGCCCACTTTTAAAATGATGTGATTTTTCACTTCAGCTCTGGTCTCTTGAAGTATTTTATTGAATTTCCTGCTGGACTCAGCTCAAAAGTCGATTTACATTTTGCTTTGGCGAGGCTTCCTTCTGCTGTTTCGCTTTCCTGTCACTGACAGACTTTTGCAACATGGTCAGCCTTGAAGGACCTCTCTAACCTTTCCAAACCTCCCTTCTGTGTTGCAATCATTGCTGCTCCATCTGGATCTGTCATTATTTCTCCAACAGCTCTTTGCATTTTACCTCTCCGCTCTGTCAAGAGTAGCTGCGGGTGATATCATTGTTGTGTCACTGCTCATCTCCATCACAGGGATTGACAGGAGGACCCTGGCCAGCTTTGCTTCTGATGAAGGCAGATCTAATCCATATCGCGGTGTACTTTCTCCCACTCAGTTCCTCTGTTCTTGGCATAGATGGCTTTAAACCCAAAAAGCTTCTCTCTCACATCCCCCCCCCCTACATGTGTTTGCAATTCCCCTCCAGGGGGCTATGATTCAACAGCGGCATCATCTCGATTCGTCTCAAAGCATGAAGCATCGCTAGGGAAACTAAAGTGGGAGACAAGACGGCCCTCTCTGCTCCCCTTTCCGAGGCAGGATCCTGAGTGTGTTTGGCGGAGTTGGACGTGAGGCTCGCTCTTTGGGATGTGGGAGTTTAAGAAGAGAGTGCCACGCTGGCCTAATCACATTACGAGTGTCATATTATGTGTCAAGCTGTCACTTTCAATTTGAGCCACCACACTGCAACAACAGGCCCCGGCTTTCTTCACATCACTGCTTTGATTGGGGCTCGATAGTGTCTAGGCTGGAACTGGGCGAGCTAGGCAAGCAGGGAAAATATCCTTCCACGGGGATAGAAGCTCTGATCATGTGTTTACAATTAGTCCTGGTGGGGCCGTGGATGAAGGGTTAGTCTGTGGGGGGCGGGGCACTCTTCCCCACTGACCTCTTCACATGTCTGATCTTATTCTGGTCTCTTATTTGAACTGACGTCACGTGTCTCATCTTCCAATTGGTCACACTGGTTGAGACCATGTCGAAATGCAAGGGTGGGTTTGTGCAGTTGCCTGATGTAATGAGCAGAGTGTACTGAGAAGATAGAGACTGACAGGAGGAATAGAGAGGGTTGTGGGCTGGGGGGGCTCAGTCAAAGGCAATTGTCCACAAATTGAGTGGAATGACTCAGAGGAATTGGTAGAAGTCGAGTCTTTTGTACAGGAGGCTGAAACATTTGAGCGATGGAGTCAGAATCTGTTTTTATAGCCATCACAAGCTTTCCCTCAGCAGTCCTTTTTTTCTACCTCCCTACTTTTATCTGCGCTCCATCTCTCCATCTGTCTCTGTCCAATAGATCATCGGCTTGCTAATAAAGCCCAGCCGCCTGTCAAAGCAGAAGACTTCAAGCTGCACTTTCAAACAAAGCCTCCGGATCGTTCAGCAGGAGAAACGGGAACAAAAAGAGATTGTGCGTTTTGTCATTTTTTAATGGTTTCTGTCTAAATGTTACACATGATTATTATTTTACATGTTGTAGATAGCTTCCTGAACAGCCTCTGTTTGAAGAAATAGCATGTGTCCTCTAGGACTGATAAGCTAACAGCTAGTCTGAGTGCAGCCGTAACCAAACACTGCTGCTGTCTTAAAATAGAGTGACGTTATTTTGTAAATCATCATTCATTTTTCGTAACATGATCATTTTAGCAGAATCCTGCTGGACTCGACCGCTAGCTTGGACAGTGGATGACCCTAAAGCTAAATCTTTGCTAGTGTTTCAGACGTTTTAACGGTATTTGGAAGAATGAATCAAATGTATTGCTGGAATAACAACATAGTTAAGCCTTACACGTGTTGATAGGCACGCTTTATTGGCTTCCAGTTGGTTTAGCTGTCAGTGCATCTTATAGTAATACACCAATGCTGCTCCTAATTATCAGGTGTTTTGGTTTAGAAAGCATTTTTAATGTAGGAAACATCAGGAAATGTTTGATCTCCTGTTAAATGATTTCATTTTCACCATCTTTTGGAATTTAAATGTTCATTTTAGCCACAAAGTTTTATAGATCAACGATAAATACATCCCATAAAACATAATCTACATGTCTCACCACCTTGTGTTATGATAGAGGAAAGAGCGTAATGTGAGTGGATTACAGAGGTTTATGGCAAATACTCACTGTGAGAATTCATATAACCATGAAACTGACTCCAGACTTTGATTTGGATTATATCCAGTCAACTTTCTAGTATAGAGTGTGTGCATGCATGCATGTGTGTGTGAGCATGTGTGTGCGTGTGTGTGTGCGTGTGTGCATGTGTGTTTGTGTCTGCATATGTGTGTGTGAACGTGTGTGTGTGAGCACATGTGTGAGTGCGTGAGTGCGTGCGTACGTGCGTGTGTGTGTGTCTGCATATGTATGTGCGTGGGTGCGTGCATGTGTGTGTGAGCGTGTGCATGTGTGTGACCGTGTGCATATGTGTGTGTGCATATGTCGTGTGTGTGTGTGTGTGAGCGTGTGTGTGTGCATGTGTGTGTGTGTGTGTGCGTGCATGGGTGTGTGTGTGTGCATGTGTGTGTGTGTATGTGTGTGAGCGTGTGTGTGCATGCATGTGTGTGTGCGCTGGGTGCGTGCATGTATGTGTGTCTGCATGTGTGTGTGTGCGTGTGTCTGCATGTGTGTGTGTGTGTGTCCATGTACAGTAAACTCATGCTGTGATGTTTGTGTGTGAACAGACGGCTGAGGAGAAAGTCCAGACGAGACTCCTCACACATTTTTCAGACATTCCACACAAACGTTTCTCTTTTATTTTTCCCCTTCAGTGAAGTGAAATCAGACATGTGAATGGATGAGATTGCTCTTAGCAAGAAACATTTGCATAAAAAGCCAGAACCACAAGCGGTTCTAAGTAATGAAAAAGTTGCATCATGTTGGGATGTATGCAAAGTACTGGCCTTGGGAAGCATTTACAAAAATAATCCTCTCCATTAGCTCTCCTGCCATGAACGAAGCAGAGCATTCCTAAGGTTCCTCCTCAGACCTGACCTGAATCCATGCACCAACATGCACTTTGAGTAGTTTCCATCCATCGTGTTATTATTGATCTTTAAAGGGCAATGCACATAAATAATAAAAAATAAAAAAGGACAAATAATGCAGCAGAAGAAACAGATTATATAAATGCAGTTACAGAGCAACCAGATAAATGCGAGTAACTTGTCATGCTCTGAGTGTTTCATCTAACTTGATTTAAGATTTCTCATTTACATCCCAGCTTCTCATACAACTAATTGTCCATAAATTCTCCGTAGATAATGTCCATGGATTAAAGGGAAATCACAGCCATTATAAATCAATCCCAGAGCAGAGTAATCTGTTGTTTCAATAATGTGCACCATTAGTTTAAAAAATAGGCCTCACAATACTATTTTTCTCTCCAAGCCTTTTGCTCATCTATAACTCTTCCAACACATGAAAGCTGCCAAGTTGCTTTTTTATATTTCTGTGCAAGTCGGTTATTTTCCTCTGTGTCTGTTATTTTATCATCTCGTAACCTTGGCTGCACTTTGAAGAGCGGTGAAGGTACAGAAAAACAAACAGCAGCAGGAAGAGGGCGACTTTACTCTCTTTAAAAGTTTCTTTTCCATTTGAGCTAACGTTTATAGGTCTGGCTTGAGTTTAGCCATGCTGATGCTGATGTTAAAGAAAGTTGATGTTCCTGCATCCAAACTTCGTTTAGCCATAAAACAAGAATTTTATCTGAAGCCCAACAGGATTCTTTTATAGACAAAAGGCTGGAGGGCCAGAGTGGACTTTGATATCTAATAGCAAGAAACAAACAAGTTCAAGTAAATGATTGGAAACCAGAAACTATAAAATAATGTTGAGGAAAATGAAAACAAGATGTGTTCTGCTTAATCAGAGCAACAATCAAAGCCCTGAAAAGGTCATGTGACGTATCCGACTACGAGAATTTTACGAAGCTATTTGCGACTAATTCTAGCTACATGTTGTTATGCAAGCTAGACGTTTGCAGATGATACGATGCAATACGAACCTTTTTCATGAAATCAAGGACCCACTACAGGTGTTTACAGAAACTGCTGTGATGTTTTACAGATAGGAGACGCTACGACGGCAGCAGTCAGACTAGGTGATGGTGGTCAGAATTAACATCTCCTAGCTGGTCCCCTATATCTTCATAAGCTTACCTCTGAAGTTCACATTTTATTGTGCAATGCACAGAATTAATATTATTAATTGTGAACTGATCAATTCCACTCACCTACAGTGTAATCCTGCCCAGGTGGGTTTATCTTGCCGTCTACTTTCATCTGTAGAAGAATATGATGTTTATTGTTCTCTTCAGTTTTAACAGCTCAAGGCAGAAACTCCCCTCTCCACACAAAGCAGGGACAACGTGTCCTGTCCATTTACGTCTCAGTTCTGCGTCCATCAGAAAGGAGAAGAAATACAGTTGTGGACACATGTGTAATGGTTATAGAGAGATCGTATCTAGACACACTGAACCAAGCTGATGTGCTTTATTTTCCTTTAACACTTACCTAAGGCCTCTCCAGGCTTAGAACTGCAGCCAAAGCCGGTCTGTCTCAAAATCAGCTCAACACCCAAACAAGGCTCAGCTTCAGAAACAGGTTTTCACTCTGGGTGAGTCTGGCCTATTCTCAATACTCGCACTGCGCCCTACACCCTTCTGTGAAGGTACACTTAGAGGAGGTGTGCAGTAAGGCTTTGAGTGCGTAGTACACAAGTGTGCTTAATTGGGACAGGGAGCATTGATGCATGCTGGGATGCCGGTCGCTGTTTGTGCTACTTAAAAAAAAACTTTATTAACAGCTTTCAAACAAACAAAATTTACATTAATTGCTGTCCACATTAAATCTCAGTCTAAAACATTCAGAGCATAAATAAATATCATTAATCGTCTTTAAATGAACTTCTTTCAATTGAAAATACATGTTTTCAGAAAAGGCTCTTGAGCCATTGCTCCATCTTCTTCTCAAACTTCCCACGCAGCAATGGATTGTGGGTAATACCCTTGCCCAAAGTCCGCATCGCTGCAGACTTGGGCAAAGTGCGGATTAAGGGTGCAAAAGGGGCGTGGTCACCTTCTGCACTTGAGAATCGGGACACCCTACGCACTCGCACCCCTGGCCGGGAACGCGCAATTGAAGGTCGCAAGTGTGGAAGTGCGAGTATTGGGATTGGGCCAAATCATACATGCAAGGTTGCAATCTGAGGTTAGAGAGGTGAATCAACAAAATACATCAATAATATCCTGAAACATTTATTTATGTACCGTAATCCATCTTATTGCTGTTTCAGGAGGGAAAGCGACTGATGAAGAGAAGAAACAAAGAAGATTAAGACAAACTCTGTGATCTGTGTAGTTAAACTGTCTCCCTACACTGTGATCCTACACAGAAACTCGTTGATTTTAGAAATATAAAATCAGCTGATTTTAACAACACAAATGTACTTTATGGTAAAAAGTTACTAAATCTGTGCTGGACTGAATCAGGACTGAGATTTTCATGCTTCCACCACCTGTTGACGCGTTTACCAGGGTCAGCGTTTCCTCTGCTACGACACACACGGGTTGTTTTTCTTCAGATTGCAGCTTTAAAGGAATTTCTGAGGACTTTTATTCAAAAGCACGTAGCAGAATTTTTCATGTCTCCTTGGGCTGCGACTGAATAATGCACCCAGATCTTGATACGTGTCAGCCACCAAAGAGAGGAAGTTGCATCTACAGAGAAACAGAGAAAACAGGAATAAGAAAGAAATTTAGAGAGAGAGACACATCAAAGGCTGAGTGTTTTCCATACAACAGGGCAGGCAGAGCTTTAGATCTGACAAGTTCTTCTGTAAACAGCCTCCTCAGATCCTGCCAGCAGGAGGTTCCCCTTCAGCACGCTGCTTTGTCTATCAAAGTGCTCCTGGAGCAGTGAGGGCCACTGGAGCACCACTCTCCTCCCTCCTCGGACTTCTACACCCCCCAAACATTGATTCACAAAAAAGTGATAGTCTTCTCCCACCCCCACCGGTACTTCCACCTCCTCTTCCCTTTTCCTGCCTCCAGCTCCTCTGTGTTCTCCTTCATGTGTTCTCTTTTACCTTATCTCCTCTTCCTCCTCCCTCCTCTGCCTCCCTTCAAACACTTGTTCTGTTCTTAGAGAAATACGTTCTGCTAAAGGCACATGTTTACTAAATTTGGGCTTTTGCCCGGTGGCTGGAGGAAGGAAAACCTGCACCTTCCTTAAT
>SSNS01000295.1:44258-55735 GCA_006937985.1 Aphyosemion australe | reverse complement strand
GATCAAAATTCATTTTAAATCTGCTATTAAAGTTATCTAATTGATACTGTTTCAGCTTTTGGAGTCACTGGACTTAAATGTTTCCCACGGTTTATTTTTAGTCCCAGTTAAGCTAAATAACACGTTTTTTAACTCCACAAACAGGTCTGCGTAGAAAGGTGTTGATGGACAGCTGTGTAGGACTCAGCTGAGGCAACTCAAAGGGTGGCCCTAATATCTAATTTATTATTGTTTGTTTTGTCAGTTGTTGAATATGTTAAAGCAATAATCAAAATAACCAGAAACAGCACAGAATGCAATAATTACTTGATTAAAAATGAAAACAGAGCAGAAAAACTCTCATTGTGAGGTTTTAAAATAAAACCACATCACTGTTATGGAAGGAAAACTGTAGATTATTGTTCTTTAGGAAGATCCAGCTGGTCTGGCAGGTTATGACGTTGTCTCTGCAGCTTGGTTGAAGTTAACAACTCAGGCCAGGTGTGGATTTGCTTTCAGCAGCTCGCCCAAACACTGAGAGTTTATAGCCAAGAACTGCTCTCAGAAAAGAAATCTGCTCCAGCCAGGAGTTCAGTCACTCCCGCTATGCCTCTACGCTGGTCTCTCACAAGTTACTCTTACTTTCTTTGACCTCCAACCCATTGGATGTATTTATAAATTACTTGTCCTACCCTAAAATGTTGATAGTTGTGAAGGATGAAGGTAGAAACTATAGAGATTGACCAGGAAAGCTGAAATGAGAAACACACAACCTTCAGTGTCCTAATAAACCAAGTAATGTCAGGCTATGTGGAGTACCCCAAGGCTCTGTTTTGGGTCCTCTCCTGTTTTTACTTTAAAGTTAAAGTCCCAAGTATTCATCACACACTGGTGAAATTACATCTCCGCATTTGACCCATCCCCGTGGTGGAGAGCGGTGAGCTGCAGCTGTGGCCGTGCTCGGGAACTATTTGGTGGTTTAACTCCCCAATCCAACCCCTTAGTGCTGAGTGTCAAGCGAGGAGGCATTGGGTCCCATTTTTTCAAAGTCTTTATGGTATGACCCGACCGGGATTCGAACCCCGATCTTCCAGTCCCGGGGCGGACACTCTACCACTAAGTACACTTCCGTAAGCCCAGTTCACGTGGCTAAATAATGCGGTTTTGTCTTGCTCCTCCCCTTCCAACAATCTTGAAGACACGCCCAGTTACCATAATGGCACTAAAGAAATTCTTATCACCACGTATGGTGCATCAGGATTGCGCTGGTTTGCCTCTGAAGGACATCAGGACTACTCCGATCATAAATCTGCGCTTTCAAACATGTTGGATTATCTTGGTCTGATTTTCGGGGACAAACAAACGTGCTGCCCATCGAATGTGACATGCAGCCAATCAGAAAGCAAGGTGACAAACGTACACTCCTCCTCCACCATGTTTGTGTTTATTCTGAAGTCACTTTTGATCTCATGATATTTCCCATCTGCGCGGGCAAATTGTCTGTGAGTAAAATCAGTTTGTGTGTATATTGCTGTGTGGCACGCTGCAGGAAAAAATCTGGTATATCCGTGATTTTTTTATCACCGTGTGTGTGGGCTCACATGCTTTGAAAATCAGCTGAAAATTAAAAATCTTGCCATGTGAACCAGGCTTTGGAGAGATTATTAAAAGCAGAGGTAAAAATGTTCTTGAGACTGAAAAACTCGAGTGTCAATCCAAAATGGTTACAAATAATCTCTGAAAAGACTGGAAGTTTTATTGCGGTCCCACGGAGTGTTGCTCCTCTGATTTGAGGAAATTGTCTTTGATCATCCAAAGGTCACTTGAAGGTTGTTCTAAACAACTGGTGCAAATGAGTAAATATTTCCAACCTGAGAAGCTTAGTGACTAAACCTGGACTTGAGATGGTTCTCTGCTTTTATTTCCTCCCATCTAGACTCGTTGTGAAGCATGTTTATTAAAAAGTCCTTGATGTTCTTCAGCTGGTCCAGAACTGTGCAGCAAGGCTCCTAACTGGAACCAACAGAACATCCTCTTATCCAAACGTCTCTGTTAAATCCTGACTGTAGCTTTCAGAGCTCTGATTGGTCAAAACAGTTCCAACTCCAACCTGAGCCCTCAGGTCTTCTTACCAGAGTCTAGTAGCAGGTCTGAAGACCTGGGGCCTCATGCAGAAAGCTTGCTTACATACAAAAGGGTCTGACAACTACATAAGTGTTTTACTTTGTGATTTATAAAGAAAAATTTTATGGGAAAATTGTGCAAGTTTAAGCAAACCCTGACCCTGGCGGGAGTACATTTTGGAGACGAGTAGACTGCCAGCAAAGCTGGTGAGATGGTGACAAGATGAATTTAAGACACATTTACAGACTTGTAGACCCTCGTATGTCTTCAAATGACTTATTGGTGTATGAATTAGTGTTAATCAAGCTATAAACTAGCTGCTTCTATTAACAGAGGAGACTGCAGCGCAGCTGCTGACCACTCTCAGGTTTCCTGCAAGCGGCTCGTTCTAGGGGGATTTAGCCAACAGGCGGGCTGATATTTGTTTCATACAATGAAAAATAAATGTCATTTCCTGCCTAAAGGGTTAAATTAATAAATGTTATTAAATGTTCCACTTAGATCTGGAATATCTCAGCACCATGAGCACCATAAAGCAGCTGTTTAGAATGGCTTCAATGATTATTGCCATCTTCCTCTTTGCCTCCATCTAACCACTTGTTTTTTTATTTTTATGTCCGTCGTGATCTCTCCACGACTGCTACACTCACAGAATTCACTGCTACGCTGGAAGGCATTTCTCGTTCCTCTACGTCACTCACAAGAAAGTCAATTTATTTGTATGCAGAGTATTCATAAAGTGCTTTGAATTGACCATTTACAGCAGAAAGTGAGTGAAGGTAGGAATTGCATGCAGCCATGCGGACACAGAGTTTTATAGATCAGAAAATGTGTTTGTATCTTTCTTGCAGAGCTTACATAAAGTTTTAGTCAGGATTCTATGCAAAGTGTATAAATGAGGCCTCGGCTCTAGACCAGGAGGAGATCCCAGTTCTGTTTGTCCTCAACTGTAGAATGCACTTCCTGTTTTTATTTTGTGTTGAGTTTCTGATTCAGTTTGATTTTATTTAAAGCCCCATTCCTTAACTTTGCGGATATATGCTCTTTGTTGCCCTCTAGAGGCTTGCTGCGTAACGTCAATGTCGTAAAATCAAATCTCTTACTCTGGCATAAAAGGCATGTTTACATTCCTAATATCAGGCAAAACAACAAAAACAAACCTTTCCACCTCCACACATTTAATAAATAGTTTTATCAGGACTGTATAACAACTTTATGCCCGACCAAACACAATAACCCAGGTGAAATCATTTATTACTTACCTAGCCATTAGCAGCACGGCTAGGTCAGAGTCCGTAGTACATGCCTTTCTTTCTAAAAGAGCTCTCCAGCGAGGAAAAGACGGCCCAATAATAACTCTGGTCTTTGCTCTTGCTCTATCACGTTCTTCTTTTCCTATATTCCTCTGATAAGGGATTTCTAGCTTTCTTTGGTGAATCTGCCACTGCTAAACCGCGAGTCTACGTTTTACAATTATGGCAAGCCAAAGGGATAAAAAAATTGCGTGTTCTAAACTTGCATTATGTCCGCCAAAACGTTCGTTCAAGACGCACATTTTGGCAGACATAATGCTCGCTAGAACACGCAAGTTTTTGCCCCCTTTGGTGTCTAAATGCACTTTCAAGATGTGCATTTTGGCATAAAGCACGTTTAGAACACGTGCTTTTCTTTCCCCTTTGGCTTGACATATAATGCCGTAAAGCAACACCCAGTCAGTACTTCCGGTAGCGACCCGAGCTCAAAAACTGTATAGTGTGGTAAACAGGTATGACAATGAACATAATAGATGATAGTATGATGCCAAAACTTTACAAAAAAGCATAATTTTAAGGTGTAAAAGTTGTGAAATGTTGCTTTAAGTTTTTTGTCTGTTGGATAGTTTCAGTTCAGATCCTGATTTGTGAAACATTTTTTGATTCTTCTCTGTGAAAGCTGTTTATAAATAAACTCACATCATCCAACAGAAACCAGTAATAATTTGGGCCCAGTGGGTTTGAGTCACTGGCAGCTGGAGGTACTCAACACTCACCGACTCCGACGAGGAGCTTTGAAATAGCAATCAATGCTTTTATACGGCGAGGAGGGGGCTCGTAAAAGTGTCGCTGAGAGGAATATACGATGTCATATATCACCCCCCCACCTCTTTATAAACACTGAGTTACGACTACAGAAATGTGTACCCATTAAAGGTGATATGACATATTTTCTGCCTTGTTCAGAAACACATTCATCACCACGGACCAAAAAGAAAACTGCACTTAATCTTTCACCCCTTCTTCTCCTTCCTCCCCCGTTTTCCTCCCCTTTTCACCTCAACCCCCCACACCCACCCTGTTGTTCTCGAGTAATTTACGTTGTACCATAGTGCAAAGCTCTGGCAGGAACTGCAAGAGCAGCTTGCTCTCAGTCCCAGCATCCAAATAAGCTTTTACAAAGGAGACTAGATTTGGCCGAGTCATCTGTGGCCGAATAAAGGACAGAGAGCTAGACAGGGAGCTGGACAGGGAGTTAGACAGAGAGCTAGACAGGGAGCTGGACAGAGAGCTAGACAGGGAGCTGGACAGGGAGTTAGACAGAGAGCTAGACAGGGAGTTAGACAGAGAGCTAGACAGGGAGCTGGACAGAGATTTAGACATGGAGCTGGACAGAGAGCTAGACAGGGAGCTGGACAGAGAGCTAGACAGGGAGCTGGACAGAGAGCTAGACAGGGAGCTGGACAGAGAGCTAGACAGGGAGCTGGACAGAGATTTAGACAGGGAGCTGGACAGAGAGCTAGACAGGGAGCTGGACAGAGATTTAGACAGGGAGCTGGACAGAGAGTTAGACAGGGAACTGGACAGAGTTGGACAGAGAGCTAGACAGGGAGCTGGACAGGGAGTTAGACAGAGAGCTAGACAGGGAGTTAGACAGAGAGCTAGACAGGGAGCTGGACAGAGAACTGGACAGAGAGCTAGACAGTTAGAGAGTTAGAGAGTCAGAATCAGAAGGGTTTTATTGCCAGATGTGTGAGAAATCACAACATTAGGAAATTGCTGCGGTACTTGGTGCAAAAAGAAAGATAAAAAATAAGAGATAGGCAAATATAAGAAGTAATAATATACTCATGATAAAATAATTATTATAAAAAGGGTGGCAATAATTAGAGAAGCAGCTACTATAGACACAGTGCAGGTACTAATCAGAGTGGATCAGCTTCAGGTACAAACACAACACCGGGTCATGTGACTGGGACCAAGCGACTGGAGTGGGCAGCCCTAGGATTGACATTCATGAGTCCAACAGCAGAGGGGAAGAAACTGTTCTTGTGGCGAGAGGTTCTGGTCCAAATGGATCTGAACCTCCTGCCAGATGGGAGCGGGTCAAAGAGACAGTGTCCAGGTGAGTCGGGTCAGCTGTGAGCCGACCTGCACGCCTCAATGTCCTGGAGGTGTACAGGTCCTGTATGGAGGGGAGTTTGCATCCCATGACCTTCTCAGCAGAGCGTACAACATGCTGCAGCCTCTTCTTGTCCCTGGTGGTGGCTCCAGCGTACCACACGGTGATTGAAGAGGTGAGGATGGACTCGATGACTGCGGTGTAGAACTGCCTCATCGACTGCTGGCAGGTTGAATTTCTTCAGCTGCCTCAGGAAGTACATCCTCTGCTGGGCCTTTTTTATGATGGAGGTGATGGTGGGCTCCCACTTGAGGTCTTGGCTGATGGTGGTGCCCAGGAAGCGAAATGAGTCCACCATCGTGATGGGAGTGTCAGACAGGGTTATGGGTGGGAGGGGGGCTGTGTGCTTCCTAAAGTCCACAACAACCTCTGCTGTCTTCTGGGTGTTTAGCACCAGGTTGTTGTGGCTGCACCAGGACACCAGCCGTTCCACCTCCATTCTGTAGGCAGACTCATCCCCATCAGAGATGAGTCCAATCACGGTGGTATCATCTGCAAACTTGATTAGTTTGACAGAATCGTGGTTGGAGGTGCAGCTGTTGGTGTGCAGGGAGAAGAGCAGAGGGGAAAGAACACAACCCTGAGGGGAACCAGTGCAAGTTAGACAGGGAGCTGGACAGNATGTGTATAAGAGACAGCGCACACACACACACACACACGCACGCACACACACACACACACATGCACGCACGCGCACACACACACACACACACGCACGCATGCACGAACACACACACACACACACACACACACACACACACACAGAGTCCTCGTATCCTCCATCCTTTTCCATCATCTTTCCAGTCCTGGTGTTTGCTGCAAAATCCGTCCTGATAGCAAACCACCACAACTCGCCAAATGACGTCTAATCCTTCACGGTTTTATCACTAAGTCCTCTCCTTATTTTGTCTCTCAGCATGTAGAGTACAGTCATCCACCATGTTTGCTGATAAGATCCACCAGCCAACACAAGCTGTGGCAGATAACACTGAGGAATGAGGAAACATCCCAAAACAGATGAGAAGAAACATTCTGGAGACGTAGAGATGCAGTTTCTTCTTCTTCTTCTTCTTCTTCTTCTTCTTCTTCTTCTTCTTCTTCTTCTTCTTCTTCTTCTAGAAAACCAAAAAAACCAAGACTCTCTAAATTCAGGTCTCAGGGTGATGACGTGTGAAACTCAATCACAACATACCTGTTTTCACATTTTGACCAGGTTGGATGTATTTCTAATGCAAAATTAGATTCTGGAGGTTTCTATAAACTAATAACACAAAAAAATCATTCAACACTTAATCATGTTTTAAACAAAGTTCTTCAACTAAATCTTAATTTGGGACCAAACGGCAAACTCCTCCTACCCAACGTGAAGCAAGCACAGAAGTGACAGAAATTGCAGTCTTATGTCTTCAACAACCATGTGGAAAGACACATCTGGTGGTCGTGGAAAAGATGTTAGTCTGTTTGAGAAGGGTCACATCATTGGCATGCATCAAGCAGAGAAAACATCTAAGGAGAAACTCTTGTGATGAGTCCAGATGGACCCTGTTCCAGAGTGATGGGTGCATCAGGGTAAGAAGAGAGGCAGATGAAGTGATGCACCCATCATGCCTAGTGCCTACTGTACAAGCCTGTGGGGGCGGGGCTATGATCTGGGGTTGCTGCAGTTGGTCAGGTCTAGGTTCAGCAACAGGATGTGCTCCAAGAATGAGGTCAGCTGACTACCTGAATATCCTGAATGACCAGGTTATTCCATCAATGGATTTGTTCTTCCTGATGGCACGGCCATATTCCAAGATGTCAACGCCAGGATTCATCGGGCTCAAATAGTGAAAGAGTGGTTCAGGGAGCATGAGACATCATTTTCACACATGGATTGGCCACCACAGAGTCCAGACCTTAACCCCATTGAGAATCTTTGGGATGTGCTGGAGAAGGCTTTGTGCAGCGGTCAGACTCTACCATCATCAATGCAAGATCTTGGTGACACATTAATGCAACAGTGGATGGAAATAAATCTGGTGACATTGCAGAAGCTTATTGAGACAACGCCACAGTGAATGTGTGCTGTGATCAAAGCTAAAGGCGGTCCAATGAAAAATTAGAGTGTGTGACCTTTTGATGGTGGCGACTTGTTTTTTTTGGCTGGACAGTGTAGTGTGCAGCATGTTTTCTCCTTAATATGTTTTACAACAATATGAAAAGTATGGTTGGGTATCTATGGGTTATATTATTACAGTCGAATGTGCAGATTTTATTACTAATTGTTAAACTATTTGTTGTTTACATCCCTAGAGTGAACTCCTGCCTGTTAAAGGGTTTAAATATTTGTCCTGATGCTTTTGATTTTTGACAGAAGCAACACTTTCATTCGGTGAAGAATATTCCCGCTCTTTCATTTTTGTTGTTGGCAAACACAAAACTTTTCCAGGCAAAGAGGCTTGATAAAACAACTTCCAACAGTCTGCAGGAACAAGTGTTGCTTCTCCCAGCCTACCCCTCAGGCGCTATGCTACTAGTCATCAACGTGAAAGAGTGAAAGGCTCATCACTTCCTTAACGACATTTTCAAAGTTTCATGAAGGAGTTTACAAATCTGTTCTTTGTATTTTTGGAAAAGAGACTTTGTAAAACCACTTGGTCTTTTTCCAACCTGCTGGCAGGTTCACCTGGGAGATCCCAGAGATCACAGCTTGTCAGCAAAAGTAAGATTAATATGAGTGTACACAAAAGATTTACTGACTTGTTTATGAGGGCAATAAAAAGACTATTGACACCAAAGAGCAGGAGATGGGCTACTGCAAAAACTGTCAAACTGCCACAAACAAGCACTGACAGCCGTGACAGCATGAGACCTGACCCGTGTAATTTACCTGCTACAAGTCAATTTTTCCAATTAAAAATGACAGAGATGTTTTGTGGCGTGCCAACATGACAACTGATCATAAGCAACTGTAATTTATTGTTGTCAGTCTCACGGTAAACGGCATGACAAGCTGGACGGGCTGGCTCATCAAAGACAGGAACGCCTTACAGCCATGCTGGTAAAAACACAGCGGTGAGAAAATAATTCAAGGAATTAAAGAGGTGATTTATTCCTGTAACTTCTGCCTGTGATGAGCTGGCCTGAGGGAGGACTCTGATCCAGGAGAGAGGAAAGGGTTACGTTGCTCTCACAGATGTTAAAATCTGGATTTATGAAGAGGAAAATCCTGCTATAGCCCGTCCTTCCTATGAAGGAGAAGTTATCTACACAGGGTGCAGAGCTTGTCCTGTTCCCTCTGGGTCAAAAATGAACAAGTTACATGTAAATGAAGGATTTACAAGGTGATTCCATAAGAGCTATTAGACATGAACATGGTGCGTTGTTTCCTGCTGAAAATTTTAGGATATTTGCCAATTAAAGAAAAAGAGAAGGTGACAGTCCTAAAGGATTGATCAAAATTCATTTTAAATCTGCTATTAAAGTTATCTAATTGATACTGTTTCAGCTTTTGGAGTCACTGGACTTAAATGTTTCCCACGGTTTATTTTTAGTCCCAGTTAAGCTAAATAACACGTTTTTTAACTCCACAAACAGGTCTGCGTAGAAAGGTGTTGATGGACAGCTGTGTAGGACTCAGCTGAGGCAACTCAAAGGGTGGCCCTAATATCTAATTTATTATTGTTTGTTTTGTCAGTTGTTGAATATGTTAAAGCAATAATCAAAATAACCAGAAACAGCACAGAATGCAATAATTACTTGATTAAAAATGAAAACAGAGCAGAAAAACTCTCATTGTGAGGTTTTAAAATAAAACCACATCACTGTTATGGAAGGAAAACTGTAGATTATTGTTCTTTAGGAAGATCCAGCTGGTCTGGCAGGTTATGACGTTGTCTCTGCAGCTTGGTTGAAGTTAACAACTCAGGCCAGGTGTGGATTTGCTTTCAGCAGCTCGCCCAAACACTGAGAGTTTATAGCCAAGAACTGCTCTCAGAAAAGAAATCTGCTCCAGCCAGGAGTTCAGTCACTCCCGCTATGCCTCTACGCTGGTCTCTCACAAGTTACTCTTACTTTCTTTGACCTCCAACCCATTGGATGTATTTATAAATTACTTGTCCTACCCTAAAATGTTGATAGTTGTGAAGGATGAAGGTAGAAACTATAGAGATTGACCAGGAAAGCTGAAATGAGAAACACACAACCTTCAGTGTCCTAATAAACCAAGTAATGTCAGGCTATGTGGGGTACCCCAAGGCTCTGTTTTGGGTCCTCTCCTGTTTTTACTTTAAAGTTAAAGTCCCAAGTATTCATCACACACTGGTGAAATTACATCTCCGCATTTGACCCATCCCCGTGGTGGAGAGCGGTGAGCTGCAGCTGTGGCCGTGCTCGGGAACTATTTGGTGGTTTAACCCCCCAATCCAACCCCTTAGTGCTGAGTGTCAAGCGAGGAGGCATTGGGTCCCATTTTTTCAAAGTCTTTATGGTATGACCCGACCGGGATTCGAACCCCGATCTTCCAGTCCCGGGGCGGACACTCTACCACTAGGCCACCAGAGCTGGTTTTAAGTACACTTCCGTAAGCCCAGTTCACGTGGCTAAATAATGCGGTTTTGTCTTGCTCCTCCCCTTCCCACAATCTTGAAGACACGCCCAGTTACCATAATGGCACTAAAGAAATTCTTATCACCACGTATGGTGCATCAGGATTGCGCTGGTTTGCCTCTGAAGGACATCAGGACTACTCCGATCATAAATCTGCGCTTTCAAACATGTTGGATTATCTTGGTCTGATTTTCGGGGACAAACAAACGTGCTGCCCATCGAATGTGACATGCAGCCAATCAGAAAGCAAGGTGACAAACGTACACTCCTCCTCCACCATGTTTGTGTTTATTCTGAAGTCACTTTTGATCTCATGATATTTCCCATCTGCGCGGGCAAATTGTCTGTGAGTAAAATCAGTTTGTGTGTAGTATTGCTGTGTGGCACGCTGCAGGAAAAAATCTGGTATATCCGTGATTTTTTTATCACCGTGTGTGTGGGCTCACATGCTTTGAAAATCAGCTGAAAATTAAAAATCTTGCCATGTGAACCAGGCTTTGGAGAGATTATTAAAAGCAGAGGTAAAAATGTTCTTGAGACTGAAAAACTCGAGTGTCAATCCAAAATGGTTACAAATAATCTCTGAAAAGACTGGAAGTTTTATTGCGGTCCCACGGAGTGTTGCTCCTCTGATTTGAGGAAATTGTCTTTGATCATCCAAAGGTCACTTGAAGGTTGTTCTAAACAACTGGTGCAAATGAGTAAATATTTCCAACCTGAGAAGCTTAGTGACTAAACCTGGACTTGAGATGGTTCTCTGCTTTTATTTCCTCCCATCTAGACTCGTTGTGAAGCATGTTTATTAAAAAGTCCTTGATGTTCTTCAGCTGGTCCAGAACTGTGCAGCAAGGCTCCTAACTGGAACCAACAGAACATCCTCTTATCCAAACGTCTCTGTTAAATCCTGACTGTAGCTTTCAGAGCTCTGATTGGTCAAAACAGTTCCAACTCCAACCTGAGCCCTCAGGTCTTCTTACCAGAGTCTAGTAGCAGGTCTGAAGACCTGGGGCCTCATGCAGAAAGCTTGCTTACATACAAAAGGGTCTGACAACTACATAAGTGTTTTACTTTGTGATTTATAAAGAAAAATTTTATGGGAAAATTGTGCAAGTTTAAGCAAACCCTGACCCTGGCGGGAGTACATTTTGGAGACGAGTAGACTGCCAGCAAAGCTGGTGAGATGGTGACAAGATGAATTTAAGACACATTTACAGACTTGTAGACCCTCGTATGTCTTCAAATGACTTATTGGTGTATGAATTAGTGTTAATCAAGCTATAAACTAGCTGCTTCTATTAACAGAGGAGACTGCAGCGCAGCTGCTGACCACTCTCAGGTTTCCTGCAAGCGGC
>SSNS01000295.1:7693-20271 GCA_006937985.1 Aphyosemion australe | reverse complement strand
AGTTAGACAGGGAGCTGGAGAGAGAGCTAGAGAGTGAGCTGGAGAGAGAGCTAGACAGGGAGCTGGACAGGGAGCTAGACAGGGAGCTGGACAGAGAGCTAGACAGGGAGCTGGACAGAGAGCTAGACAGGGAGCTGGACAGAGATTTAGACAGGGAGCTGGACAGAGAGCTAGACAGAGAACTGGACAGAGAGCTAGACAGGGAGCTGGACAGGGAGTTAGACAGAGAGCTAGACAGGGAGTTAGACAGAGAGCTAGACAGGGAGTTGGACAGAGAGCTAGACAGTGAGCTGGACAGAGAGCTATACAGGGAGCTGGACAGAGATTTAGACAGGGAGCTGGACAGAGAGCTAGACAGGGAGCTGGACAGAGAGCTAGACAGGGAGCTGGACAGAGATTTAGACAGGGAGCTGGACAGAGAGCTAGACAGGGAGCTGGACAGAGAGCTAGACAGGGAGCTGGACAGGGAGTTAGACAGAGAGCTAGACAGGGAGCTGGACAGAGAACTGGACAGAGAGCTAGAGAGTTAGAGTAAGAGAGTCAGAATCAGAAGGGTTTTATTGCCAGATGTGTGAGAAATCACAACAGGGAGCTGGACAGAGAGCTAGACAGGGAGCTGGACAGAGAGCTAGACAGGGAGCTGGACAGAGAGCTAGACAGGGAGCTGGACAGAGAGTTAGACAGGGAGCTGGACAGAGAGCTAGACAGGGAGCTGGACAGAGAGCTAGACAGGGAGCTGGACAGAGAGCTAGACAGGGAGCTGGACAGAGAGCTAGACAGGGAGCTGGACAGAGAGTTAGACAGGGAGCTGGACAGGGAGCTAGACAGGGAGCTGGACAGAGACCTAGACAGGGAGCTGGACAGAGAGCTAGACAGGGAGCTGGACAGGGAGTTAGACAGAGAGCTAGACAGTGAGCTGGACAGAGAGCTAGACAGGGAGCTGGACAGAGAGCTAGACAGGGAGCTGGACAGAGAGCTAGACAGGGAGCTGGACAGTGTCCAGAGGGGAGAGGTCAGCTGCAGAAACAGCTTCAGGAGGGTTGATGCAACACACAGATCTGCTCTTTTACTGGGTTAAAGTACTGAAACAGACACTAGAAAAAGGGTTTTTAGTTCAGAAAGAACAAATTTGGGAGTTTTTTCTCTGAATTGTGTGAAATTTAAAAGATTCAATTTAATTTGCTATATTCTGATATCTATAATATTGTCTTAATTACCATTCTATATTTTATCAAACAGCTCAGGGCACAGATGTCTCTCTGCTCTGTTTGACTAAAGATTGTCCTTTTTGGGCTTCTGTAGTTCCAGCGTTTAAAGCCTCCAGAAATGATATCGGCTGGTTCGTCCTGATGATTTGTGCAGACTTTTTTCATTTCATTTCCACACTGATTGTACAAACCCTGTTTTTATATTTATCTTTTTCAGGAGCTTACGGCTCTCTTATCGGCTAACCCACACTCACCTGACTTTCATCATTTCATGAGCGCCGTGTCGCTGCTGTATGCGATGAAAAGAAAGCACCTCTGAAGCTCAAAACTTTCCCATATTTGATTTTATGCTCCGTTGTGCGTGTTGGCTGTCTGACTGCGGTTTAGAACCTGCACTGCATTCCGTCTACGTCTCCTTCCTCCTCCTGTGCTGCTGGCACGCCGTCAAGTTCAGCTGAAATAAATCATCAGAAACTGTAATAATTATCGTTAAGAAACAGAGTTGTTGCTACTGCTCTGTCTTCTAGTGTGTGTGTGTGTGTGTGTGTGCGTGTGCACGCTGCACTGCTGTTTCAGTGTGTTCCCAGTGTCTGCCGACAGAGGATTAATCTCCACAGCTGAGGCAGTAGCTAAGGTCAGCAAGGGAAATATTTCATAAGTGTCAGCTCGGCCCGCAGCCCTCCATGCACAGTTTGGAACAAGGATACAGAGTCGCACAACAAAGGCTGTGTGTGACTTTGCTCGGCTCACACGGAGCACTTTGGAGGAGGAAAGTGGGGTGATATATGGCGCTGTTTTACATTCATGTATTCATCTTTGCCTGTGAGTTACTGCCAAGAACAAGCGTGGTGCTTTGTCTCCACAAGGACCCAGTTGAGGAAAATATTTTGGCCTCTGCAGGTCTGTTCCTGGAATACTTTTATCCTTTAATGTCTGCTTTCAAACTTTTGCTTTCTTCCTAAACAAAATTCCACAAAAGTCAACCCTTGGACTACGTTTAGGCCAACTAAACCCTGTGTTGTGTTTATGAGACCATACTTCCAGGGTGAATCTGTCTAAAACTCACGGTTACATTTGGGCTCTGCTCCTGCTGTGACCCAGGGTTGGCACGCACATGAAACCAGATTATTGACATGGGCGGGCCGCTTCAATAACCGTTTGTTTGATGTGGCACGTCTCCGAGGAGGTGATTTACTACTCATTCAGGCGCTTTAACTGAGCAATGCCACTCCTTGTCAAATCAAAGCTGTGGATGATTACATGACTCGCCTTCTCTGCGGCTTCTGATGATTGACATTTACTGCCGAATCCCGCCCATCCCGCCTCTCATCATCATCATCATCCTCCCTACTTGTGTTCCGCAGGAAGCTGAGCCGGGTCTGCCAGGTCACACATTCTAACGGCGTGCTGTCAGATGGGTCAGTGCAGCTGCGTATCAAATAAACTACTTCCTGATCAGAAAACCTGTGGATTTGGTTTCAAACTCGGGAACGCTTTAAGAAAGATTGGCTGGATGTTGTTGTTCCATTAACCAAACCTGTTAGGTCCAGCTTGTGAATACCTTTATTGTTCTACCGTTGAAACAGCCTCCGCTGACATTTGACCAGTGGATAGAAAATAAGAAACATCTTTTGATGCCATCTGTAATTTCACACAACAGTGCTGGATGATCTGGTTTGATACAGACTGTCTGGCAGTGCAGGCCTCCCCCCTCCTGCTCCTCTTCACCTTCCTCTCCACGCTGTTGATAACTTCTCTGTGTGGAGGACAATAGCGGCTTTGTTTCAGCACAAGGACTTGAAGCTGCATGGCTGTGGGCGGTGTGCAGCCTACGTGCCTTTGTGCAAGTGCATTTCAGGTGTAGCGAGTGCGCGTCAAGGCGGAATTCTGCTAGGTGTTGGATTCAGAAATAAGAGTGCCAATCTGCAAAGACGGGGGATGGGAGCGCCTATTATCCCGGCGTGATTATAATGCAGACAGATAGATGACAGGTAGGCAGAGTGGATAAGAGTGTTAGCTGGTGAGACGCGATGAGCTGACAAGAGAGACAATCTCCCACCTAAACCGGAGCGATAAGGCTGTCAGCTCTGACTCTGACACACACACACATACACACACACACACACACACACACACACACACGCACACACACGCACACACACACACACACACACTTCTAAGATGCTATCATGTACAGTACGGCCTGTCTGTTTATGTTTATGAGCACAGAATACATTTTCACGTCTGAGTGCACACACACTCAGCTGTGAAAGGATTAGTACGTGTATGTCAAAGATGGAGGGAGAGGCAACCGCAGAAAGACAAATGAGGAAGTGTGAATGCATTAAGCACACCGTGTAGACATTGTTTGTGGACCTTTCAGCTCAAGGAAATCCTTGTTTCAACATTCTGTCCTGCCTGGAATGTTGCCTGTGAGGCTCTTTTTAAGTGTTCAGGTCTAAATGCCATGTCTGCTACACCCCATGAAACTGTCTTAATCGACTTTTTTCCCTTGGATTTTATTACCGCTGGAGCAAACGCGAGTGGTAGAGCAGAGCCCCAGCCTCGGGCCTCTGTTCCCATTCCACACACCCCATAAGTCAGTCACAGATAATTAAATAGGAGTTATTTACACTCCTGTTCCCTCCTCTGCCTCTTTGCTGCTTTTATCATTTCTCTCTCCTCTTTGTACAGTTCTACAGGCAGCCAGACCTTGTCAAAGTTTGGCTGACACCCTTGAAGGCCTGTTGAAATATAATAACTTGAAAAGATGAAAAAAAAAAGAAACAAGACTCTTATGAGCTCACATCAATGTCAGCCCCTCATTAAACAATCACACAGAGCGTCTAACACAACCCTAATCCTCCTGTGAGCCACAAAACACCTCACTACTTCCAAACATGGAGCAAAGACAAACGAGCACATGAGGACCTAAACATCCAGCTGCCTAACGTCAAGCGTTATATATTTACTCTGGAGTGGGGCAAACAGCGGCTTTTCAGCACAGGGGTGAATTAGAGCTCGCCACAGAACTGCAGCATCCATTACAGGCCTCAGCGGCTCTGTAAATCACTGGAGCATGGGGGCAAGTCTGCTCCCATCAGCCCCATCCTGGGGGTTTTATTTGGTTTCTGCTGCAGCGTGGACACAGTCATGGAAATGCCTCAGGGCCAGTGGGACGTGGGCATGCTGAGAAAGCTCTTAAACTGAAAAGCTGTCCCTTTAAAACATCCACAACAGGAAACAGCCATCAGTCATCGACACGCCAAAACAGCTGTTCCCATCCTACATCAAGGGGACACATGAAAGGAGCTGCTCCTTGTTGTTTGAGCCCTGCCTTGTTTCATTCTCTTGATGCTTTTGTCTGGTTTTTCCCACTGCCCTCCTCCTCGGTCTCCTTTTAAACACCCCCTTCCTTATGCGACCCCACCTACGCTGCGGTGACTCTCACCGTTGTTTGGATTTCTGCTCTGTAAGCAAAAGCACAATCGGAAGAATCCAGACTTAATCTGCGTCGGATAAGAGACGTTTGTAATCCTCATGGTAAGATCTCAGCCTCACCTTAAAATCTCCCTGTGAGAAAAAGGACTTGTTGTGCGTCACCTGTTTACGTGTCTCAGGCCGGGGTGGCGACAGACCGCTTTAAACAAACCAGCGGATTGAAAAGAAGGCTGAACCACGCTCTGGAGCAGCGGCGTGCACGCTAGCTTACACACTCCTGCATCCCTGCAGGTCATTGAAGCATGCGCGGCAGTGCGTGGGTGATGAGTGACGACTAAGCCTAATGATGACAGGTCAAACAGTGATGCTGTTGAGTGAAGCTGAAGTGACTTCATCCTACTTGTGCTGCTTTTCCACTCAGCTACAGATAAATGGCAGCAGCCTTTATAATCACAGAGAGCGCCCAGGCTGTACAGGCTGATAAGGCCTCTGAAAATTCACTTTCCACTCAGGAGAAAGGTCAACTGCATTTTTATCAGGTACCCATGAAACTACTTAAAAGATGCAATAACCATGTATCCTGAATCCTGTTTTAGGCCAAATTCTGTGGAAATCACCATAAAACAGCCCTCTCTGGTCTCTATAAGGCTGCAAACAACCAGACTCGTGTGTGTTTTGTTTTTATCTAAAACTGGAAAAGTTAAACTCATGTTTGAAAGTGTTTTTGAGGTTGCCTTGAAGCAGACAAAATGGATAAAGCTGAGTAAATGAGGCCATTTTGGCTAATTCATACAGCAGTTTACACAACTGATCTTTTTTACGGAAAACATTTGTTTTCATCCACAGCTACCCCCTCAGAAATCGACATGATGCATCAGGTCACTCCTGGCCTCTTTTCTCCAGCTCCTGTGGGATGTGCTGTGATATTTTCTTACTGCTTTATGTTCCGTTTGCATGTGGCTTATGGAGGTCAGTGGCACACATTTCCAGCCTGAGCGTGAGGGTGAGGCCAGGAGGAGAATCACGCCTCCTTCTCCTCCCTCCTCTGCTTGTGAATGCGGGTGCTCGTGATTGGATGGCGGCTGCCTGCTTTGAAGTCCCTCCCCTCACATCTTCAGTCTGGAGGCAGTGAGAGAGCGTGAGGCTGCAGCAGAAGGAGGAAGAGCAGCGCGCAGGACTGTGGCACACTAACCTCTGCGATCTGCCCTTTTCACGATCAGCGACTACTTCTGGTGTTTTCTGACCCTTTTCTGCTCTGGATGAAGGAATAATTACAAAACAATTAGCGGGTACTCCTGAAGGATGACCTTTTGGCTCTTTGTTCTTCTTTAAGGCATCTTGACTCCGACACGGAGGACGCGCTTTGCGCACTGCCATTTTGGATTACCGCATTCTCTTTTATTGAGTTTGTCACCATGAAGTGGGCTGATAAATAAAACTAAACCCGGTGACAGCTCTTTCCATGCCCTCGGTTCTGTTCGCGCCCAGATCCAGATGAGAGATCTCCCCGGTGGAGCTGAAGCGCTTTTACGCAGCCAGTCCCCGGAGCGCAGCGGTGATCCACAGCGAAGAGGAGCCCGGAGCGCGTCCGCCTCCACACCCACGTCCTCTCCTTCTCCATCTGACCCGTCGCGACAGGCCAAAAGACTCCCCATCCGGATCGTAAAGATGCTGACGGCTCACAGCGGCCACTTGCTTCACCCGGAGTATCTCCAGCCCCTCACGTCCGCGCCTGTCAGCATTGAAGTAAGTTTTAGTTTTAACTCAATTAAATAGAAAATTTCAACTTAACGTTCATAAATGTATTCATTGAATTTTAAACAGGTTTCTGTAAATGTTTTTTTTATTAAAACTAAAGAGAACTGGAACATTTTACGCACAAGTCCGTGGGCGTGTTTATAAATCTATTTAATAACCACTATAATAAAAACAAACGATCGCCTAACATAGGTAAATAAATATGGTGACAGATTTAAAGATATCCATTTGGATGTTTTTGATGAGTCAGCATTAGTGAAGTTAATAATTTTGCTCTTTTTGTTTTCCTCAGCTGGATGCCAAGAAGAGCCCGCTGGCTCTGCTGGCCCAGACTTGCTCTCAGATTGGCAAACCCGACCCTCCCTCCTCCTCCAAGCTGGCCTCCCTCTCCTCCAGTAGTCTAGGAGATAAGGAGTCCTCCAGTCGCTCCTCCAAGCCTGGAGAGCAACACCAGGCCCTGGATGATAAATCCAGCTTCAAGCCTTACTCCAAATCATCGGGTGACGGTCGTAAGGATGTCCTTGTGACAAAGGGGTCTGCAGATAAAGCAGCTTTCAGGGCGCCAAATGGAAACTCCAGTGGAGGAAACACTTCCTGTCCATCTTTTTCGTCCCATTCCCGATCACCAAGTTCCAGCTCTCCTCCCCTGCACACTCAGAGCCAGCCCCACAGACAAAGCCATTCCCCCTCCACTCAGCCTCCATCACACTCCCAGACTCCACACACGGACACCAAACCTGGGAGTTCAGAACAGGCCGGCTCAGACAGCAGCAGCAGCAGCTCTGGTAAAAAAGACTCTGACGTGGTGAGGTCAGGGATGGACGGGGCTCAGTTAGCGAACTCCAGCCAGGTACGAGCCACTGCTAACTCCAGTAATGCCAGTTCAGCCAGCAGCCCGCGACCTGAGAGCAAGAGTGACCCTCAGTCCTCCCAGTCTGGTCTGAGCTCTGGACATATCGCACCGGTCTCACCCTTTAAACCAGGACATTCTGTCTTCCCCCTGCCCCCTGCTACCATGGGCTACCATGGCTCCATTGTGGGGGCCTACGCTGGCTATCCCTCCCAGTTTGTTCCCGGTTTGGATCCTACCAAGTCCAGTCTGGGCCTGGGACTGCCAGGGAAGCACCCCAGCTCAAGCCCGCTCACTGGAGCATCACCTCCGTCTCTGATGCAGGGTTTATGTCGGGACCCTTATTGCCTTAGTTACCCCAACGCCCCCCATCTGGGAGGCAGTAACTGCTCCACGTGTGTTCATGACCCCTCAAGCCTTAAGACTGGTTTCCCTCTCGTTTACCCCTCACACCACCTCCACTCTTTGCACTCTGGCTCTTTGTCGTCCAGCTCCACTCCCTCTCTGTCCCACCCCCTCTACACCTATGGCTTCATGGTCCCTAACGAGCCGCTGCCCCACGCCTGTAACTGGGTGTCTGTCAGCGGTCCCTGCGACAAGCGTTTTGCTACATCCGAGGAGCTACTATCCCACTTACGTACCCACACCTCCCTTCCCGGGATGGTGGACAGTAAGCTGCTCTCAGCCTATCCTTCATCCGTTTCATCAACAGCCTCATGCCATCTCCATTTGCCCCCACCCAGCAGCCCAGGTGCCCTGCCCAGCTCGTTTTCCCTCCGAGGCTCCCCAGGACTGAGCCTGGCTCGCTACCATCCTTACAGTAAGTCCCACTTGCCCGGAGCCCCGGGACTTCCAATGCCAGCCCTCCCCTCCTCCTCAGCGTATTACTCCCCCTACGCCCTCTACAGTCAGAGACTCAGCTCAGCCTCAGCCCTCGGATACCAGTGACATCTCCAGATCATCTCAGCCTGGACATCTGAGCAGCCCTGAGGATGGATTCAGGACACTGAGGTCAGCATCAGTGCAGGGCATCTTGCCTGCTGCCCCGCCCACCATAAAGCCCACCTGTTCACCTCAGGATTGTGATTGGTGCTCCTAAAACATCTTGGTTGCAACAGAAGCCCAGCGGACCATAGCCATTAGAGGTGGCAGGAAGCTTAAAAACGATAGAAAATCTTGCAGGATGGTCACAAAAGTATTTTTGGTTTGTTATTATTTTTAAGTTTCTCTCCCAAAAATAAAAAATCTATATTTATTTTTCACTCAAGCTCTTGGAATCAACTCTGGGGAAAGTTTTTAGCTGTCCAAATAAACTGTTTTAAGCATTTAGATTTAAATACTCCACCATTATGCCTGTCATGTCATCTTAAAATAAAACGGTTGCACCATGATGCAGATGGATGGGGAGAGCTTTCTGAAACCTCTTTTCCTTTTCGCGGTTTTTAATTTCTAATCTTTATCTGCGTACTCAGACTCTGGAGAATTTGCATGTTCTTGAGAATTATCTTCCACATTGTTATTATTTCTATTTGTAAATATGCAAAGATGTAATATTTTTTCAAGCTTACAAGGTATCAGCAAGTTTGGGTCACCTACGCAAACGGTGCAGAGATTTAAAACAAAACAAGAGAGATGAATAAAACAGTGATGGCTGTGCTATCCGACCAACAGGAAGAGGTCTTATTTTGTTAAATAAATGATCCATGATTGCATTTGGACGTGTTTTTCTCCTTCTTTGAATGCTATAGTTAGCTCCATGCCTCTGAGAATACCATAAATCTTTCCAGACTGCAGCGCTGCACTTATCCACGACTATCCATCACCACGGCTCTTACAGCTGCGCCGGATGGGACTATGTGTAATATTTCATGGCTCATATCACTTGACAGGGTTGTCCCAAAGAGGGCAACCTGGGTCAGGTCAGTCCTGTTAGCTAGTCTCAGAGGACTCTCCGTCGTCCTCCTTCCATCACCCAGACAGCTTCTGTTGTTGCCAGAGCAGCTTTTTAATTGCTGATTCTGGTGTGTGAGGGTGGGAAACGGCCTCCTCAGCAAAGCGTGTGAGGAGAGGCTGCTGGGTCACTGGGACTTCAATAATGACCTGAGGGAGGTGTCGACCCAGGATCTCCTCACGCTCTGACGGATTGGCCTGTAACACAAAGGCCATAGCTGACAATGGGAGGTGGTTAATAAAGAAATATTCATCAAAGCACTGACACGTCCCCCGAGGAGAGCCGCTTCTCGTACTGGGACCATGTGAGGAGCGGTTTTCTCCGTGGGTCTGTCCTAAAGCGTCTGTCGTTTGAGTGTTTGGACACAGATAACGTGTCCATGTCTCTGACCCGAACTCTCAGACTCTTCTCCTCTTGTGGTTCATTAGCACAGGTGTCAGTTGACAGGACCATTAACTGAATGGATGACCCACCCAAACCACACCAGCAAGGTCACCGCGCCCTGATCACAGCTCTGGGTGGCTCTACACGCTCCCACATGAAACCAAGGACTTCTGCAGAGCTGGACGTTGTTCATCAAGTGGTCCAGATATAACAGGAAGTAGACAATCAGCTGTTTGTGCTGCATTTCTCACTAAAACTTACATTTTTATATATTACAGAGCAGAGCCACTGGGAATACGCAGGCTCTTGCCGCCCCCTATAGGCGGACTAGTGAAGTGCAGGTGAAACGAGGGGCAGGCACCTCCTCTGGGTCTGTGGGGTTATCTCAGCTTAGATGTTTAAAATGTGTGTGTTGAGGTTTCACAAGCTGTAGATAGAGAGCTGGTTCTGTTGGCTGGAGCGTGAGGATGATTCAGAGCAGAGGTCGTACAGAGGGGAGAGCCTTCAATCTTCTCCGGGAGGGGAATTAATCCCACTGTTCCCAGTTTACACTCGTTCATCAAATGCCTCACTATTCCTCTTATCCCAGCGCTCATCAATCACACACCCCCCCCCCCCCCCCCCCCCTGCTCACAGCTGAGTCAACACCCACACACTCCATTTATGTGTGTGTGTGTCACACACACACACGCACACACACACACTGTCTCACACACACTCCATTTATGTGTGTGTGCATGTGCATGCACACACTCACACACACACACACACACACACACACACACACACACACACACACACACACTCACACACACACACACACACACACACACACACACACACACACACACACACACACACTCAGGGCAGGTGACAAGAAATATTTAATAATGGGAAGGATAAATTATTAAATGTATATATATATATATATATATTAACCAAACCTCCTATAGTCTTGTTTTAATAAAAGCACATAAATAATTTATTCTGTTCCTCAGTGGGAGTCTGGCTTTGAAGCCAGTCTGCTGTTGAATAAAAATATGCATTTCTTTTATTAAACCTTTAAAAAGCCTTTTTTTCCTGGAGAAAAACATGATTATAATAAACAAATGGAAATTAGTCAGTTTATTTGAAACGTTTATGTTTTTGTTGACAGTAATTATGAAGCATTAAAATACAAAAACCTTCCTTTTTACCCTTTAACCAGCAGGTTAGGTTGGTAGAGCTCAGATGTTGTGAAGAAAACCTACAAAACCTTAAATTATAACATTATTCCTCCCAAGTGAATCAAAATACACAAAATCTCTTTTTTAGCTGATTTTCACCCCAGATGAACAAAGATCATCATATCAAGAACCAATGTGGTAGCGATGCATGTATAAATATACCTAGCAGTAGTGGCATGGTGCTGGCTGCCACAGTGAGGACAGAGGTAATCAGAGTGGTGCAGCAGCGATGCTGATGGAGGGACTTTCTCCTCCGTGCGTCAGAGCAGAGCCACTGTGAGGTCCTGAGCAGCGGCTGACAGGCTTGGTGATTAATGACGACAGGGTGTGGAGCTGCTCTCCAATTAGACGCCAGCTCTACCCTGCTCATCGTCGCTGATGACAGATTGGACAGAGAGAGAGAGAGGAAGGCTACTCGGTCTTTTCCTCTCTCTGTGTCTTCTGAACAAAACATTAACCTCAGCTCCATGACTACCACCTCTGTGTTTAACATCAGGACACAATACAGAGCCCTCGGCATCCAACAGTGACCGCAGTGTTAAAGCAACCCAGATGGCGTGAACACATCCCTCATCAGGGCCTGTCACACAATCTCTGCTTTATTTCTCCACATAAACCCTCTGACTGACTCTTTTACATGCCTGTTTCAACCCCTCCCTCGGTCACGGCATGCAGGCGAGCTGAAATGCTCTCTTTGAAAAGGAAAATTTCACAACAGCACATGGAGCTCCGGGTTGGGTGCTGGATCCTCCCTCACTTCCAGTTCCAGGAGTTTTTCTTGATCAGAGGAAATGTTTGACACTTAAACCGGATCGGATGATACACAGAGCTCCAGGGGTGGAATAAATATTTATCTAAACCTGTGGGAGCAGAATTATGTTATTTTAGTTATGTTGGTTTTTAATTAAGTGTTGTTCAGGTTTAAAAACACAAGCTGCTACTGTGTGCTCAACAATGTGGGGCGTGTGATTACATATAAACTCAATAGAAGGACCAAAGGGAAGTCGGGTAGATGCATTAGTGATGCTTCTGTCAGAGTCAGGTTCCTGGAGGAGGTGCTGACTCTCCTCCACATTTACACACCAACGGGTGATCATACAAACGCAAAAATAGATCTGATGCTCTGCAAAAGAAATGTTTGCACAAAATGAAAAACCACCAGACAGATTTGAATCAAATCCTCTGAAAGTGCTGCATTCAATTCAATTCAATTCAATTCAGTTTATTTATATAGCGCCAGATCACGACAAGAGTCGTCTCAAGGCACTTCACAAAGTAAACATTCCAATACAGTTCAGTTCATAAGCCAATCAGTAAAAAAGTTTCCTATATAAGGGACCCAGCAGATTGCATCAAGACACTGACTAGTGTCATTGTGTTGGTACAATCCTCATACTAAGCAAGCATTTAGCGACAGTGGGAAGGAAAACTCCCTTTTAACAGGAAGAAACCTCCAGAGGATCCTGGCTCAGTATGAGCAGCCATCCGCTACGGCTCACTGGGGGTTGAGAAGACAGAGCAGGCACAGGCACACCCCGCACTCACACACACACACGCACACACACACACTGTCTCACACACACTCCATTTATGTGTGTGTGCATGTGCATGCACACACTCACACACACACACACACACACACTGTCTCACCTACACACGCACACTCACTCACACACACACAAAGAGACACTCTCACACACACACACACACACACACACACACACACACACACGCACACCCGGACACACGCACACACACAC
>SSNS01000294.1:793962-813604 GCA_006937985.1 Aphyosemion australe | reverse complement strand
CACCTGCTGCAGGTAACCAGCCACACACACACACACACACACCTGCTGCAGGTAACCAGCCACACACACACACACACACACACCTGCTGCAGGTAACCAGCCACCCACACACACACACACACACACACACACCTGCTGCAGGTAACCAGCCACACACACACCCACCCCCACACACACACACACACACACCTGCTGCAGGTAACCAGCCACACACACACACACACCTGCTGCAGGTAACCACACACACACACACACACACACCTGCTGCAGGTAACCAGCCACCCACACACACACACACACACACACACACCTGCTGCAGGTAACCAGCCACACACACACTCAGGGGCGTAGCACCGAATTCTGGGCCCTAGGTACAAGCCATAGGTGGGCCCCCACGCTCACTTGTTTAATATCTCTTGTGCACATGTTTTGTCATGCTATAAGACAAGTTAATAAACATGATCTTAGTTTAACCTCGATATTGAGCAAATATGCCAGCATAATAAAAGTGAAATCTCAGTGCTATCTGGAGAGAATGAGGGCCCTGCTGCTGCTGCATCTAAAAGGATCATGTGGTTCATGATGTTAAGCTTTGCTAATACTGATATATATTGTTGCAATAATGAAAGGTTAAATTGACCAAGCACATGCAGGAGTACTTCTACAGGTATTCTGTAGTCAGTCTCTCTATCAGGGAGGAAATTCCTCCTGAAATTCCTCTTGTACTGTTTTTCCACTGATTCTGAGTCACCGTCAGTGATTTAAGGTAAATAAAACATCATAACACTGTGTTAAAGCAAGAAAAACCAATGGAGGTTCTGAGTCAGCAACTGTTTTACTTGTTAGGCTTAAAATCTCTCTGACCAGGTCAATAAAGACCCTCTAACATATAAGCTGCCATGTTCTGTATCAACCTGAGCCTTGCTCACTGATTTTGATGGGCACGGTTGACAGATAAAACAAAATCATGATGAACAAACATGAAATAATGAAATAAATTATCAAATATCTATAAATTAATTTAATGAATTAAATCTTTTTATGGTTCATGTAATTAAATATTTAAAATATTTAATGATACATTTCCCTCCTTTGGGGAAAACGAACACTGACATAAAGTCTGGTTCGATTTTCCCATATTTAGTTGGAAACAACAATATAATGAAACAAATTGACACAAAGGGGACACAATGTTTTCTAAATAAAAACGGGGGGGAGGGGGGGGCGGGGGAGATCATGGGCCCCTCGCTCCTCTCTTGGGCCCTGGGTAGTCAGGTCCACTTTTCCCCCCAGTACGACGCCCCTACACACACACACACACACACACACACACACACACACACACCTGCTGCAGGTAACCAGCCACACTTTGACTTCTTTACTATTTATTTACTAGTTCTGGTGGTTCTGATGGTTCTGGTGGTTCTGGTGGTTCTGATGGTTCTGGTGGTTCTGGTGGTTCTGGTACTTGGTTTTAATCAAAGATCAAAGAGAATTTTGAAACGAAACTTTTCTGTGACATTAGCTCCGCCCCCTGCATGATTCACACTGTTGCTGAAGTAAACACCTCTAGATCCTCCTCTCTCCGCTCCTCAGTCGGACCGGTACCGGGCCCAACAGAACCATGACCTCCATCAGCTCCTCCATCCTCCAGGCCACCAGCTGTCTGTGCTCCAGCGGAGGGTCCATGGAGCTCCATCAGCTCCACCAGCAGCTGCTGCAGCGCTGCAGCCTGACGGAGGAGGACTTCATCTTCATCATCCGGGGCTGCCCGGAACGCTTCCTGCTGGTTCCGGGCGGGTCCGGTGGTTTCACGGTGGTGGCCCGAACCTCACTGCGGCTCTGCCGGAGCTACAGCCGCGGGGATCCGTGCGCGGGCTGCCAGGAGCTGCACCTCTGCAGGTTCTTCATCTACGGAACTTGCAGGTTCGGGAAGGGCAGGTGAGGCGCGCGCACACCGTGGAATAAAGTTTGATTTGATCCCAAAATGCGCTGAGGAGTCAAACTTTAGAAAACGTCTTCGTTCTGGGACTACTTTCCTCCGCGGCGGACGGATACAGAGTTCATGCGTCTGAGTTGGTCCAGAACCAGAACTCTCCCGTCCGGTTGGGTTAAGAGAGAAAATGAACTACCTCACAATCAAAAACAACTAACATGTTTACAAACTATTTGTGTGTCTGACGTCACGAAACAGCTGAGAGCCAGGTGAGTTCTGCTTTCAGAGAAATGAAACCGGAAATCTAAAGTCACTGTGTTGACGGAGCTGAAGTCGGTTCCCATTTGTGATGTCTGCTTCAGAAGACCAGCTCCTGTTATAAAACTCCAGCCAGACTAGATGATTCCAGACTCTGAATCACAGCTGGTGTGAAGGTTCAGACCTTTTTCACTTGTGAGTCTGGATACTCGGCTTAGATCTGCAGGAGAGCGAGGAAACAGCCCAATACCACATAAGGATCTATAACAGGGATGATGTCACTGAACAGCACACGGTTCATTCATTCATGGTGCATTTAGTGCCAACCACAGCCCAAGGCCATACGTGTGAGAACACCTGTACGTGTGCTTGTGTATGTCAGGTTCATCTACCGGAGTGTCCAGTAGTGAGTGTGACGGGCCACAGACCTGTCCCCAAAGACCTGTGGAAGATGGAGGAGATCCCAGACATCCAGAGGTTCCTCCAGAGCATAGAGACCCAGGGAGATCGCCTCAGGAGTGCCCCCCCACATTGCCCCAGGACATCATAGCGGTGAGCCTTCAGGCCCCGCCCACAGCTGTTCACACCAGGACACATCTGGCTTGGACCCAGCAACCCAAGACCTAAGGGCGTGTAGAGAGCCATGGCCCCACCAAGCAACCACAGAGAGCGATGTGACGGATGCCCTGACACCCAGCTCCGGACACCGAGATCCACCATCACTGGCAGACGTAGGGACCGCCCACTGGCTTCATGAAGATCTGTGAAAAATTGGTTGGAATTGTCCTTTCTGAATTGGAAACCAAAAAGGGAACCAACTTCAGCTCTGGGAGTTTCTGGTTCTGGTTGACCTGGTTCTGATTTTAATTCAGATATTTTAGCAGCTTTTAGTAATGAATGATTATTGCAACAGAAGATCACACCTGCTGCTACTGCTGCTGCTGCTGCAGCTCTTATTGTCACTGCTTGACTCCAGACAGCTGAGGAAGCTCCTTGGTCTTCACAGGAAACCCTGTAAGTTCTCCCACAACATCTCATCTGAATACAACTTCAGGTTACTGAGAGAGTGCACGCTGCATGAGCTGAAGGAGGAGGAGCTTTTCCTACTGCTGCTGCAGAACGACCCCTTGCTGCTGCCTGAGGTACCCTCACCTGTCTCACCTGATGCCATCAATATTTCAGTGGAACTCAGATTAGATTACAGAAATCTTGATTTCAGTTGTACAGTTTGAGGGTTAGCTTATATATTTACATATTTAAATGTTTTAGACTCTTCTAAATATTTAAGTTCAGATGTTTTTGTTTAGATTTGAATTAAGAATCAGGATTAACTTGATTTATTTAGGTTTCATTAAAACCTGCAGATATTAAATTTAAAGCTGCAGGGACAAATCTACAGAACAAGCTAGCTTTTAGACACAAACACGGAACACTCAACCCTGCCATCGGCTATCATCCCTGGGCCTAGTCCACCAGAACCAGAACCAGAGTATAGCGCTAAACACCAGTCTCTGTTTTCTAGGTCCAAACGTCTTCTGTTGTCCGTGACTTCAAATGGTGTTTTTCTTTCTGGGACTCTGGTAGTTTGTCCTAAAGCTGAAGTGGTAGCAGCCGGCTGTTTCTCCTTCTCTGATGTCATTGAGGGAGAACCTCTCACACCAGTGGTGTTCTGGTGCTGAATACGTGAGTGTGGAATGAGTGGAGGACCCAGGGAAGTGCGGCGGTTCAACCGGATGGTCCAGTGGTTGGTTCTGGTCTGAAACCTGTTATTGGTGGAGGATTTAGACACATGGGAGAGGACTTCTTTATCTCCACTACGTATACACACATATACGATGTTAGAACGTTGTTAAGAGGCATGAAAACACGTTTGAAGCTAATTTGGTTTGCAGATTTGCCGTTGCAGCTTTAATATTTATGTTTGATTTTACATATGTTCTAATTATTTGTTTACTTGTATTTAGGTTTTCTTCTGAATTTAAAATTAATTAAAAATGTTAAATTTAGATTTTAGGTTTTAGATTCAAATTTTGAGATTTCACTAAACATTTAGGTTTTACTTATGTGTGGCTGTTCTGCATCTTTCAGTTGTGTATCTATATTCCTGTTTGAGGCGTTCCGTGATCTGCGTCCTTCAGTAGAAACGGTCCTTTTGTTGCCGTATCAGACGTTTAGAAGGAGAAGTCGCTCAGACGGACACGAAGCAGAAGAAAGGTGCAGGGCCTGATTCATGGGAATGTTTGAGGTTTCACTTTTGAACGGTTCTTTAGGGTTGAAGCGTTTGATAAATGGACACACCCTTGGTTCTTCTGCTGATGGCTCTGAGCGTATGGATGTTTGTGGTTCTGGACCCTGTTGTCCATGTGAGGAAGAAGATGAAGAGTTGTGGTGTAGGTTGAGCTTTGGTCCAAGCAGAGGTCTCCACCACAAAGGAGAAGAAAGAAACAAAGAGTCTCTTGGATGATCAATAAAAGATCAAATCAAAATAATAAATAATAAATGATGGTGTGACCTGAGGGAGGCCTCTGAAGGTAAATAAACTCTTTACTGATATTCAGATAAAAATCTGTTTATCATTCATTATAAATGGTTTCATTTATTTAATGGAATTTATTAAAAGGATAAATGATTAGTTACACTAAACATTTATATTAGAGATGTCCGATATTATCGATCCATTGAAATCGACAAGGAAATTAAATTTCAGAAAATATCGGTATTGGTTTTCAGTCTTTTAATGACCCAACTTCTACACCATACACACACATCAAACTCTTCAGCTGCGTCTCCTCTCTCTACATGTCACAATATAACAGATCTGAGGTGAAGCTTTTGAGATATTTTAGTTTATTTGGAACAACTTGTGAAGTAGAAACTCGTCCTGTCCTCACAGCACGTAGCTACGTGTAGCTAGCTAGCTACACAGCATGTAGCTAGCAGCTACACAGCATGTAGCTACGTGTAGCTAGCTAGCTACACAGCATGTAGCTACGTGTAGCTAGCTAGCTACACAGCATGTAGCTAGCAGCTACACAGCATGTAGCTACGTGTAGCTAGCTAGCTTCACATGCACGTAGCTACGTGTAGCTAGCAGCTACACAGCAAGAAGCTAACAAACAACAAAAACAAGAATCTTCACCCAAGGCTTTTCTTATCTGAACATCTTTATAAAAGTTTAATCACCATAACTGTAATATACAAAAATACATTACTGACTAATACACACACCTTAGCATCACGCTGAGGGAGAACGAGGTTCAGATGCTGTTGCAGACAAAATAAACACGGTACTTTTCCTGTTACTGACTTACATTTAAATAGTCGTCATTTTGCACAGAAAATGTTTAAAATGTCAGCATGATAGGAGAAATGTGATGTTGGTGACCTAAGATGTTTAGTTTTTCTTTTTTTATGAGAGGGGGACCCAGCATATATCGGTTCATGTCGGTATCGGATGTTAAGAGTCAGACGGTATCAGATATCGGTATAAAAACCAATATCGAGCATCCCTAATTTCTATTAACGTAAATTTTCTTATTTAGTTCTGAACTCATGGGAATTAAAAGGTCTCTCTAACGTTGCAGTAAATGATTCATGTGAAACAAACGTCTCTTCTGACTCACCTGGTGTGTCTGCTTCAGGTGTGTCTCCACTATAACAAGGGTTCAGATCCTCACGGCTGCTGCAGCTTCCACACCAGCTGCACTAAAGTCCACCTGTGTAAGCGCTTCGTCCAGCAGACCTGCACGTTTGGTCCCAGGTGTAAACGGCAGCACGTCCTCGACCAGCACGCTCAGAAGATGTTGGAAGACAGAGGACTGAGTGGAGACATCATCCAGGACCTACTGTTTATCTACAGGAACATCTTCCTCCTGACGTCTGCTGCTGCTGCTGCTGCTCACCCTCCAGGTGAGAATGAAGCTAACCAGAAACACACGAGCATTTTTTTAATTGCTACAACAAATGCAACAAAACATCAACAAAGAAAAACAGCTGATGTCTGGCTGCTCGTTCTAAATGAAGGAAAAAACTAAAGCTAAATCTAAAATTAGTCAGAAAACAAAGTTACTGTGTACGCCTTTAAGTTAACGTGCATACACACACACACACACACACAGAGTTATGGTGCCACCTTGGGTGTTTTTAAGAATGCTGATCACTTAAATAACTGCTCATATGTTTGAGTTGAATTGGTTTTGATCTGAATTATTCACAGAGATCATTTATTGAGTAAAATGAGTTGCTCTGATTTTTGGTGATGTTGTTGGTGCTGGTGTGGGTCCGACTGAGTTGGACGGACCGCTGCACGCCAGCTCCAGTAACTGGATTTGGTCTCAACAAAGGTTTAAAGAAATCAAGTTTTTGGAAGTTTGGAGTTGCACACATCCGTCTTTTCCTTTCTCTTCTTTTTTGTGTTCCAAACATTTGTGCTGAACTATGAAGCTTATTAGCCATCTTCACTAGAAAGTTAGCTTAAAAATGACATCCTGTGGTCAAATCTGGGTACTGCAGTTCATTGTTATAATAATATCACTCTCATTCCCGCTCCTTGAGTTTCATGGCTGTTGCCAGTTACGGATCAGCACCAGAAGATTCTGGATAACAAGCGAAGACCACTCATTAAAGCAGTGTTCCTCAATTATGTTATGTGAAGCCCAGTCCGTTTATCAGTCTCACGGCTTGTGCACAGAACCCGTGGTTCTGCAGTTGATGCTCCTGTACCTCGTACCAGACTGGACGAGAACAGGCCATGAGAGGGGTGGAGGGGGTTCCTGATGATGGAGATCGCTCTGCGTGTGCAGCACTGTTTATAGATCTCTTCCAGGGATTGGAGAAGGGCACCAACAGTTCTAGCTGTTTTTTTAGTATGTGAGTTTGAATTTTCTTTGTTTTTGTCTCAGAAACTGAAGCAGATACTTCAGCTGCAGCAGCTCAATCAAACAAGACCAAGAACATCTGTCTTCACTTCCTCAGAAACAGCTGCAGGTTCCTCCGTAAGTTCCTGTTTTACCACACCTGGGCCCTCATTCATCAACTGTACTTACGCACAGATCTGAGCGTAGGAACCATTTTCCACATGGTGTGGTGTTTACCATCTGGTACTTGTGTGTAGAAATGTTCCTAAACATCAGAACAGCTCTGAGGGTCTCAGTCATCCACTAATGATTTTAGCCAATCGGTAATGATGTCTGTGGAGAAACGGCTTCATCCCACACCTGCTGGTAGAACCTAGAAAGACACCTGAGACCCACGGTTGATCTGGTGTTAGTGGAGGATGTGGCAGAGCGTGCTCTCTGGAGGGAACGGGTCTGATCTGATTCCTGAAAGAGATCCTCCTGGAGCTATGCTGGGATTTTGGACCTTTTGTGGAGCCACAGACAAACCGCACGATTCCGATTCCAGTCCATATTCTACTTTACAACTATAAGAACCTCCTCTGGTCCCCGATCATACACGTGTTGTCAAGGTAACCAGACAGCTAAGAAGAGGCTGCAGCGTCAGACATTTCCAAATTAAACTAACTCCAAACAGAACGACTCCTTAAATGTAAATGACAACCACTCTACCACTGATCAGACTCATGTTTTTATTTATTTCAGACGGGGACCTCGCCTCTGTCCCGACTGCGTTTACGACCTCTGCAACTTGTTTAGTTCTTTTGCGCTTCGGCAGCCAGCGCTTCAATCTCGCTGTCGATGAAGTTTCCTTTGTTGTTTTTCCGGGAAGAACCCAGGGAATCCCCTCACGATCTGAGGACGTGGTGTGACCAAATATGGTTAATTGAGGGCGTTTCTGTACGTAAATGACTGAACGGACACGAGCACCTGGGTACGCACAGGTGGGATTTATCATCAGACGTTTGTGGAGGAACCTGCGTACGAGAGGCCACCGCACGTTTCATAGATCAGGATTTTAGCTGTTGGTACGAACGTTCTAAGTTTCATTCATAGGACGGAAAATAGGACAGTTTCTACAAATGTTTGATAAATGAGGGCTCAGGTCTTCTCCTAGTGACCACTAGATGGCAGCAAAGTAAATATTTGATTCCAAGTTCCAATCTGTTGTTGAGTTCTGGTTCCTGTCTGGTGGGAACCTGAGGATCCGTTTGTTTCTCATTTTAAGATTGCGGGTATTCTTTTTGATGTTTCTGTAGAACAGTGCCACCAGGTCCACTTCCACCTTCCCTACAAGTGGGAAGTCCTCGTTGCCAATGAGTGGACTGAGCTGCCAAACATGGAGGACATCGAGCGGGATTACTGTGACCCAAAGAAGACACACAGGTGAGCAGTCTCACCTATAGGTCCCTTTGGGTCAGTGAAGACATCACTAAACAGTTCTTCTCGTTTCTCAGCGGAGGCGACCAGCCAGTGGACTTTGTGACGATGACGTGGGAGTCGCTGCCTGTCCGCCGCTTCTCCACTGTCTCCTCGGTAACAAGACCACCCCACTACAGCCTAACAACGCGGTGGCTTTGGTACTACAAGGGGGACCACGGGAACTGGGTGGAGTACGGTCAGCTGGTGAGTTGGACTGGACAGGCTCAGTGTGTCCTAGGACTGGTTTCCAGTCATTGTTGTGTGGTTTCATGTCTTTTTTAGGACGACAAGCAGCAGTCCACATCAGTGACCTCACAGAGTCTGGAGCAGGAATACCTGTCTGATAACACAGCTGAAGTCAAAATGGTGAAAGGTCAAAGGGCATATGTCATCTGCTTTAAAGGTACGATTTCCTGCATACCCATCACACCTGGGCCCGCCTCTTTACGTCTGAGTCTGGACCAGGAAGTTCCAGAGTTAAAGGGAACATGTGCAAATCTGCTTTCATCCTTCTCTACTGCCTCGGGAAACACTCCGAACATGAATTAAAACCCTCCATCTGTTTTCTGTCCGTGTTTGGTTTTAGGATTTATGTGGCTAAAAGGAGAAGTCCCCGTTTGTGATGTCACAATCAGGATAATTAGCATAGGACCCCTCCCCTACCTCTCAACACTGGAGGAGCAGGGGCTCTACTCTGAGACAAAGTCCTGCAGAAATGGGAGGGGATTAATCGCTACGCCATGCTGCAGTTTATGCCCAAAATTAAATGTTTGTGAAATGAAATGTTTTTTTACTTTCTTTCACTCCAAGTCATTCTGAAATACTAACCAGTTAACTAGTTCTCAGCTGTAATATGTAAACTCAGCTGCAAATGAGCTGCTGTGCCACACACAGAGGACAGTGTTGTGATATTTTGAGGGAGCAGGAGCGCTGCTGAAGTGTTTTTCACTGTAGCTCCAGAGAGTCCTGTACTCTAGCTACTGCTGTAGGTCAAAACGTCCTCTTGGGCCTCACAATAACACGGAATATTTAGCAAGTGCTATTTTGTATTAGCTTCTTGGAAAGTCTGTTAGTTTAATGTTGCTCATTTTATTTATTTGCTGTAAATGTAAATATTTTCTACTTGTTAAAAGCACCTAAATCTTTTCAAAATGAAGATATTTCAAAGTTCGCCAGTTTAAAAAGTTAAGCTTTCAAGTCCAAATAAAGTTTTGAAGACGGTAAACAAAAGTACCATGCAATCCAAAATAAAGATTTGGTTAAAGAAACTAGTTCTGGCCTTGTTGCTTCAGGTCTTAGTGTTTGCAGTTACGGTAAAGAACACGCTATCTGGATGTCTGCAGCCAGGTCTTCTTGCATTCTGGAAGCTTCTGACACTGTCGAGAATAAAACTGCTGAAATTGCTTTATGTGGGAGGAATTTGGAGCAAAAAACCTCATTAGCTTGTTTCGTATCAACCATAGAACTAATATAACTTGTTAAAACAGAGCTGTAATATCTCCCCTTTGACACCCGTGTGACTCCCAGAGGAAGCTCCAGTCCCTTTGATGTCTTGAGTTTGAGAAGATGGAGTCCTGTTGGGGTGCAGACTCATTTGATCGGAGTTGGTTCCTGTACTGTAGTACGTAACTGTAACGTTAATTTGAGTAGTTACTTTTATTGAATTATCACTCTTGTTGATAATTTAACATTTGATTGATGATTAAACCCAGGTTCTTTAGGCAGACCAGAGACACAACACTCTATAAATAATAATGATGTGAGGCAGAGTCCAGAAGATATTACTATGTTCTACTAATGATGATGATGCACCACAAGATGATTATTAATGATGGTTCGAGGTAATATCAGGTGAAATCATGACTGATGAATGATATTAGCTGTTATTAACAAACCTCTGTTAAGAATCTTAGGAAGGTTGTGGTGTCTGAGTGTCAAAGTAAGCTGTTATTATTTGTTTAGGTGTAACAAATTATTAAATAAATGAATTAATGATTTGACCCGACGCCAGGGCAGCGCTACAAACCCTGGTGCATGGAGATTTCCCAGCGATCCGGCTGGTGAAGTTTTACCGCAAGAGGAGCTGTACTTCCCTCTGACTCCACTCAGCTGGTCATGAGATAATCTCCAGGGCAGCAGGCCATTCGGTTTCACGGCTGAGGAGTTTTGCCGGATAAGGATTGTTGTTCAAAAGGATGGTTTTTATTTCCCTAAAAATATTCCACCAAAAGTCTGGTTTGACTTCCAGTAGGATGAATTTTAGCTTAAGTCTTTAGTTCTGCAGGAACTGACTTGAACAGGAAGTATCAGCTCCTTTTAGCGTTAATTGTTTACAACCTTTGGCAAATCAGGATTGGACATGTGCCACTGGGCGTTTACCAAAACTCCCTCAGACTTCACATTCCTCAGATCCTTAAGAATTATATATAGATTAAACATTAATTTATTAATATAGTAATATTAATATGTGAATATACCAATAATAAAGCATTATCATTAAGTAGATAGAATCACTTGTGGTGTTTCAGGTCTGATATCAGCATAAATGAAACTGTTGATTCATTACTGTAACTATCACTGTAAAGCAGTTAAGGCATTAAATCACTTAGAAAACATTTCTTCTTCCACCTGTAAGTGAAAGGAATCATTTATGAGGCAAACGAAGATTCTTTATCAAAGCTAGGAGGTGAAAGTTCTGTGTTCATCTGTGGACTGAGAACAGCTTCTGATAAAACAGCTGGCGGCGCCACCTTGTTTAGGCTTAGTCTCAGCTGTTGACTTAACACGAGCCTTGTTTTGATGTAGCTGCAGACTGGTATCCCAGCAGATGACCTTCGCTGGACAATCTTTTCTGTTTGACCTTTTAGCTTTTAAAAAGGCCTACTCCTACAAATCATTAAACCTTAAATCAAAATGGGTCTAAAACGACTCCCTGGGGAACACCTGTGTTTTTTTTTAAAGAAGTGGGTGATTTATTTTCGTTATTTGGTTCCTGTTTGGATCTGAGATCAGTGGAGATTGTCTTTGGATTAATTTTCAGTTTTGGTCGATAAAGAACAAATAGAAACGATCTAACAGACTTTGTTTTGATGACATTATTGATGAGGCTTTCAGACTCGTCTGTGTTTCTTGTGTCTGATGGTTGTGGTTGTGCTCACTGCAGACATGTACCAGAGGAACCCCAAACACCACACCAAGAGGAGAGTGCTCCGCCGTCCATGCTTCGTCTCCACAGCCGAGGTGGACAAGCTACGGGCTGATCACGAGAAATGTTCTGGATGAGTGTTTGTCTTTCTGTGCGGGTTAGGGTTTCACTCTGATCAGTTCTGATCAAACTGTTTAATTCACTGAAGGAGACTATCAGCTGTTTAAGGTCTGGAAACGGCGGTAGACTTGTTCTTTCTGAACTATGATCAGTCACTCTGGGTAATGGGTTCTGGAGCAGTAACAGGATGATGGGTTCTTACAGTTCTGCTGTGCAGACCCACTTTGTGCGTTTGTGCGTTTATGGTTATATGTTACAAAACCGCCAATATTTTTCAAAAACTGGACTTGATTTTATTCATTTTCAACAACATTTCGATGGCTATTTCCAGAGATTAATGGTAAAAACTACACGTTGTCACTTTAAGCTTCTCTTTTTCTCCAGTTATCCCTGTCTTCTCGTTCATCTCAGATATTTTTGTTCTTTATTTGAAGTAAAACTGGTTTTAGGAACCAGGTTGTTTGTATCAATAACATGTTTAAGTGGTTCTATTTTCAATTGTATTTCCTGTTTAACATTGGATTACATCATGTTTAAAACTGTATCTGCTTCTCAAACATCAGTCTTTACACGGCGGAACAGGACACATCTAGATAGTCAGGAAATGTCAGAAGCAGCATTTCTAAATTAAAGCTGTTGTCAAAAACTAAACCAGTGCTGGAGACCTTCAGAACTCAGGTTGTAGGCTATTGTTGTGAAGTAAAGTTTGTTTATTTAACACCTTTCACAGAAAAACAATCAGAGTGCCTCACAACAAGCATCAAAATTAAAACCTGATTAAATTACAAAAAAACCAAAGACTCTTATTGTGAAGGACTAAAGGAAGTTCTTTGAGTTACGCTGTGTAATAAAAACCCAGTTTCATATTTAATAAAGTGGCTTATCTTTAGGAGTTGATCAGAGCTCCGGTGGTCTAGTGGTAGAGTGTCCGCCCCGGGACTGGGAGATCAGGGTTCGATTCCCGGTCGGGTCATACCAAAGACTTTGAAAAAATGGGACCCAATGCCTCCTCGCTTGACACTCAGCACTAAGGGGTTGGATTGGGGGGTTAAACCACCAAATAGTTCCCGAGCGCGGCCACAGCTGCAGCTCACCGCTCCCCACCATGGGGATGGGTCAAATGCGGAGATGTAATTTCACCAGTGTGTGATGAATACTTGGAACTTTTACTTTTAAAAACCTTCCCCTGAACCCAGGGGGTTTCTCAATGTCAAGGTGCCTTGCCTACCAAGGCACTGCTTGCCAGGCAAGGCGCCTTGCCTACCAAGGCACTGCTTGCCAGGCAAGGCGCCTTGCTTACGAGGACACTGTCCTTCCTTGGTCAAAGAAAACGGTTAAATGGAACAGACTTGTCCCACGTGACCACGGCCGGCCAGAGCCCGCCCCCTGCTTACGCTCTGTTTATGTCCCGCCCATCATAGTAATTTTAAGTTACAATATAGATGTATATCAAGCCTTTTACTTATTTAATTGTGTATATGTTGGTTAAATCACATGTGTGAGTGAATTAGAACCTGCTAGCCACCAAAGCTGCAACTACTAAGCAACTAACCAACCATAACTGCTTTGGATCTAGATAAACATTTTAGATTATTATATTATATAAATTGGTTGACTTACATTTAAACTGGAAATTTGCCCCTGAAGTAGCTGCTGCCGGCTCCTGATCACATCTGTTTGAAAATACCGCGCTGCATTCTGGGAAATGTTTGACCAAGAGAAGGCAACAAGGCACCTCTCATGTATCCTTGGTCAGTTAGCTAAACGGCTAGCAAACGGAAGACAGACCATAGATATCATATATATCTATGGGACAGACGCCTCGCTAGCACATGAACATTGGAACCGATTGGAACGCGCCTTGGCGGTTCCTGATGACGTATCTCCTAGGCAACCGGGGCAGGACCAAGGCATCCAGGCGAGGTTCCTTGACATTAGGAAACACCCACTGAGTTACAAAAATCAAAACAGAACCAATCCAATGGGGTTCTGGGTTCTGGTCCAGGTGGTCCTAAAACCCTTCTATTCATCCTCAGAGTAGCAAGAAGAACACGAGGAGAAAACCAATCTGTTCAATTACAACAAAACAGACTGTTGTTGAGCAAGGCAGCTTCATTTGTATTTCACACACAGGCAGTTCAGTGTGCTTTCCAGGAACAAGAACAGCAAAATTAGCCTGGCAAGCCATCCTATATATGTGCAAAGCAAGAATTTGGTCTAGTTCACTAGGCTACAGCAAAATCACATTGACAGCATAATTAAAATACACAAATAAATTTAGATCAAATTAAATACACCGATTAAATTCAGGCTTAAGAATCAGATAAAAGACGTATAAAGGCTGAGCAGTTACAGTGCAGAAGGTGCAGCATCAGAAACATTCAAAGGCTGATGAACACATGAAAGTTACTGGAGTTGGGGCACATTTGAGGTCATGAGGAAGCTCCGGTTCCACCCCCTGAGGGGAGGGGTGAGTGTTCCGTGACCGTGTTTGCGTTCTAAACCTAGCTTGTTCTGTAGATTTGCTAAAACAGCTTTACTATTTTAAAGGAAACATTGAAATGACAACATTTCTACTCTTTCACAGAGGGACATGAAAAGGTTTTGTGAACCTTTTGTTTTCTGAACAAAGCTGCAGGAGTCTGAGGCGTGTTTCAGGTCCATGTTTAAAGCGTTTTTATTATTTTGTGCCTTTTTGCTGCATGCTGCTTATTTCACACGTGTAAGCGTCCATCTTTATTCTTCTCTTTCTGTAAGAGTGTATACTGACCCCTAGTGGTTCAGCATCATCGTCCTTCAAACATAAAATGTTTACTTTTATATAAAAAAACAAAAAACCTTCAAACTTCACATCGTCTCCTGACTTTTATTCTCCTGAAATGGGAACGGCGCGGTTTTCTTTTTGGATCAAAGCCGAATTCATGACCATCCATCTCTGAGATGAAATCAATTTTAGCTTGAAAGTTTGTTTGACTCTGGTTCCATTCATCTGGCTGAACATTGTCCATCCTGCATTCTGATTGCTTAGGGTTAGTCGGACAGGTGTACTAACCTGGGTCTCACCTGGGCGGCTGATGGATGTCAGTCAAACGGAGCCTCGTGAACTGAAGCAGGTCATCCTGCTGCTGATTGGCTCATTGGGCTCAGGTGCACTGGAGAGTTGACTCTAAACAGCAGAAACAGCTCATCAGGTCTCCCATGTGACGACATGGACATCTTGGACAGGGAAGACATGAAAGGAGGAGGGGGAGCTGAAGCTCTGAACCAAGTCCAGAGAACCTCTGAGGGAAGATGAGCTGGATTCTAGTTCTGGTCCCAGACCTGTGATGGTCGGGTCGGAGGTCATCCTACATACACTATTGTTCTGCCTCCTGATTGGTTTTATTTATTGAGCTAAAATGGAACGTGTTAGTTGGACCTGCATGGGTCAGAAAGTTCAGATTAAAACATGAAATGAAGAATTCTGGTTCTGGATTAGAACCCTGCTGTGGGTTCTGGTCTGAGGATTTAAAGGGGGAGCGTCTGAAGTCAGGTTCTTCTACACTGAGCTCTGGAGAAGCCTGGAAGCTCTGTGAGGATCATGTTTTGATTTCTCCAGAGCTTTTAACACCATCCCACCTGGACATCTGAGGGACAAGCTGGAGACGACAGGAGGTGACCACCACATGTCACCGTGGCCACCGGACTGCCTCAGAGGACACCCTTAGGTTGTAAGATCACAGGGTTGTCTCTGAGAAGCTAATCTGCATTACGGAGCCCTTGCAGCACCGTTCCTCTACTCTGCAGACTTCTCCATCAACTCCCCAGGCTGCAGCTTCAGAGTCACCCTCATCACAGGTGAGGACAGGATTTTGTGGACTGGTGTCAGCAGAACCAGTGTGGGTGGTGGGTTTCTGCATTCATCCATTTATTTAACAATCCAATCATTCATCCATCCATCTATTCATTCATCCATCCATTCATTCATCCATCTATTCATTCATCCATCCATTCATTCATCCATCTATTCATTCATCCATTCATTCATCCATCTATTCATTCATCCACTCATTCATCCATCCATTTATTCATTCATCCATTCATTCATCCATCTATTCATTCATCCACTCATTCATCCATCCATTTATTCATTCATCCATTCATCCATCTATTCATTCATCCATTCATTCATCCATCCATTTATTCATTCATTCATCCAATCATTCATCCATCCATCTATTCATTCATCCATCCATTCATTCATCCATCTATTCATTCATTCATTCATTCATCCATCCATTTATTCATTCATTCATCCAATCATTCATCCATCCATCTATTCATTCATCCATTCATTCATCCATCCATTTATTCATTCATTCATCCATTCATTCATCCATCCATCCTTATTCATCCATCCATTTATTCATTCATTCATCCATCCATTTATTCATTCATTCATCTATTCATTCATCCATCCATTTATCCATTCATCCATTCATTCATTCATCCATCCATCCATTTATTCATTCATCCATCCATTTATTCATTCATTCATCCATTCATTCATCCATCCATCTATTCATTCATTCATCCATTCATTCATCCATCCATTTATTCATTCATTCATCCATTTATTCATTCATCCATTCATTCATCCATCCATTCATTCATCCATCCATTTATTCATTCATCCATTCATTCATCCATCCATTCATTCATCCATCCATTTATTCATTCATTCATCCATCCATTTATTCATTCATTCATCCAATCATTCATCCATCCATCCATTCATTCATCCATCCATCCATTCATCCATCCATTTATTCATTCATCCATTCATTCATCCATCCATTCATTCATCCATCCATTTATTCATTCATTCATCCATCCATTTATTCATTCATTCATCCAATCATTCATCCATCCATCCATTCATTCATCCATCCATCCATTCATCCATCCATTTATTCATTCATCCAATCATTCATCCATCCATTCATCCATGTCTCGTTTGTCCAGTTTTCCATTCATGCTCTCACTCTGTGAATATTTTTCAGATTAATTCTTCCGGTGACGTCGCTGCTGCACCCGGATGTTTCTGGGACTGTAGAGGACGTTTCTGCTGTAGATGAATGAATGAATATCTTTAATCCGGGCTCTTTGTAATCTGAAACGAACCGTTTCCGTTTGGGTTCGGACCGGACGCAACAGAATTCGGGTTCTATGTGATACCGGTCAGGACCAACAGGGGGCGAAACTGCAGCGTTCTTCCTGATTGATTGGTTCTGGTTCTGGTTCGGAAAGTTCCGGAAATGAAATAATCTCCTAATTTGTTAGATTTAAACTTTTAATTAATGCAAATCTGAGAAAGTGAGTAAAAGTTTTAAACACATGAACAGAACCCTGCTGGTTCTGGTTCTGGTGCTGTCACACGATGTATTGTGATACGGAACCGAAGCTGGACTTGGGTTCGGTTCCGGGTCAGTTTTTAAAAGCGAGTCCAGGTCTCTCCCGGTTTGGAGACCAATTACTCGGAGGTGACAGGACAGCCCGGTGCCGGTGCCGGTCCGGCTCCCCTCCCCCCCGTACCATCACGGTCCAATGAGAGGCTGCGTCGTGGTCCCGTAGGTCCAGAGGATTCCCGGACTGTAGCTCCATATGGTCATGGGGGGGGGGACTCCTTAAACCTCTGAGTCACTTCGGAACCTCCTTCAGTCCTGCGCTCCCCCGATAACGCGTCACTATCCGGACCGAACCCGAACCGCCTCTACTGCTGGAGCGACCCCGTGGACCCGACTCACTTATCCTGGTTCTGGACTCTGACCCTGGTTCTGGACTCTTGGGACCTGGTCCGTGGGTCTGGATCCTGGTCTTGGCCCTGCCACTAACTCTCCCCCCTCTGCCTCGCCCCTCTGGGGGACCATGATGACAACCGGGATCTTTCTGGAACCGCAGCAGCTGCCCCCCCACATGTTTCCGGGTCCCGGTGACCTCGGGGGCGGGGAGGAGGAGGAGATGCCGGCCACTGAGAAGGACCTGGCCGAGGACGCTCCATGGAAGAAGATCCAGCAGAACACCTTCACCAGGTGGTGCAACGAGCACCTGAAGGTGGTCAACAAGAGGATCACAGACCTGCAGAAGGACCTGAGTGATGGACTCAAGCTGATCGGACTTCTGGAGGTTCTGAGCCAGAAGAAGATGTACAGGAAGTACCACGCCAGACCCAACTTCCGCCAGATGAAGCTGGAGAACGTCTCCGTGGCTCTGGAGTTCCTGGAGAGGGAGCACATCAGGCTGGTGTCCATAGGTAGGTCTGAAAATCTAGAACCAGAACCAGGAATAGGGCTTGGACCACAACTAGAACCAGGATCAGAACTAGGACCAGGATTAGAACAAGGACCAGGATCAGAACTAGAACCAGGACTAGGAATAGGGCTTGGACCACAACTAGAACCAGGATCAGAACTAGGACCAGGATTAGAACTAGGACCAGGATTAGAACAAGGACCAGGGTCAGGACTAGGACCAGGGTCAGAACTAGGACCAGGATTAGAACAAGGACCAGGGTCAGAACTGGAACCAGGACTAGGAATAGGGCTTGGACCACAACTAGAACCAGGATCAGAACTAGAATCGGCATCAGAACCAGGACTAGGATCAGGACTAGGACCAGGATCAGAACTAGAACCAGCATCAGAACCAGGACTAGGATCAGGACTAGGACCAGGGTCAGAACTAGAACCAGGGTCAGAACAAGGACCAGAGTCAGAACAAGGACCAGGGTCAGAACAAGGACCAGGGTCAGGACTAGAACCAGGGTCAGGACTAGGACCAGGGTCAGAACAAGGACCAGGGTCAGAACTAGGACCAGGGTCAGGACTAGGACCAGGATTAGAACAAGGACCAGGGTCAGGACTAGAACCAGGGTCAGTACTAGGACCAGGGTCAGAACAAGGACCAGGGTCAGGACTAGGACCAGGGTCAGGACTAGAACCAGGGTCAGGACTAGGACCGGGATTAGAACAAGGACCAGGGTCAGGACTAGAACCAGGGTCAGTACTAGGACCAGGGTCAGGACTAGGACCAGGGTCAGAACAAGGACCAGGGTCAGGACTAGGACCAGGGTCAGGACTAGAACCAGGGTCAGGACTAGGACCAGGGTCAGAACAAGGACCAGGGTCAGGACTAGGACCAGGGTCAGGACTAGAACCAGGACTAGGAGGATCAAGAAGGACCTGCTTACTGAAACCTTGGACTAGAAAAAGAGGTTCTGGAGGTTTCAGATCTTGTTGGTGCTTTTAAAGACTAGAAGCACTTGTTTGGGCTTTTATCTGTCTAGTCAGCGCTGACTCAGCATAATGTTCATCAGAGAAATGATTTGAATCAGAAAATAAACATGAAGAGTTTGTTCCTGCCTCAGATCAGGGACTGGTTCTGATGAGGAACCAGGTGTGCTGGAGCAGGAAAACCTGGATAGGGGCCCTCCAGGACCTGGGCTAGAGATCCTCATGGTTCAGTTTTATCTGGTTCTTCGAGTCCCGGAAACTCCGAACCGGACCGAGTTTATTCATCCTGAAATGTTTCAGACGTTCTTCTCTTGATGTCGTTAGTTTGATGGTTCTTCTCTCAGCTGTTTGTTAGAATCAAACATAATGTGTGTGTGTGTGTGTGTGTGTGTGTGTGTGTGTGTGTGTGTGTGTGTGTGTTGGGGGAGTGATGGGTGAGGACAGCTGGATCCTGAAAATAGAGTCAGAGAGGAAACCAGCAGGGTCGCTCCGACTGGCTGACAGGCCCGGGGCCCGGGATTAAATTCTGTTCAGTCTCAGTGTCATCACCCCCCCCCCCCCCCCCCCCCCCCCCCCCCCCCTCCTCCCCACCCAC
>SSNS01000294.1:750798-793592 GCA_006937985.1 Aphyosemion australe | reverse complement strand
CACACACACACACACACACACACACACACACACACACACATCCCAAAGGGATTTTAGGCCTGAAACTCTTGCTGTCATCAGAACCCTGTATGGACTGGTTCTGACCCAATAGTCTCATTCTGGGGCAGCTTTGGACTCAGGATCTGATCTCAGAGTGTTTCTTTGGCGCTGTAATAGTTACCATGTGTTACAGCAGTCAGCACACAGGAATGTGTGTGTGTGTGTGTGTGTGTGTGTGTGTGTGTGTGTTTAGGGGGCTTCTGGCCACACACACACACACACACACACACACACACACACACACAGTAGTAACACATTCTATGTTAAAGAAAGTCTGACGTTAATATCAGGAGAGGGAGAATCTTCTGGTTGTTTTCGGATTCCAGATCAGCTGATTTCTTCTCCTCCTTGTTGTTGTGTTGTCAGGATGGTTGTAGATGACAACTGTTGCCGTGGTAACCTCCTGCTACTTTCAGCATTAAAGTAGGAACTCATTCTGATCATCAACGCGACTTGTTTCCGAGCGACAGCTGGGGTGAATGGACTTCAGAAAACCTGTGGAGTCCAACTGTGAGGGTGGTTCTGATGAGGGACAGCAGCAGCTGGTTCTGGTTCTGGTAAACAGCTGAATACAATAAAACACACAACCATCAGACCCGAAAGAGCCAGTCCAAGCTTTAGTTCCAAACAGGTGACTGAATCAGGAGTTCAGTCTGGATCAGGGGTTCTGGTCTGGATCAGGGGTTCTGGTCTGGATCAAGGGTTCTGGTCTGGATCAAGAGTTCAGGTCTGGATCAGGGGTTCTGGTCTGGATCAAGAGTTCTGGTCTGGATCAGGAGTTCAGGTCTGGATCAGGGGTTCTGGTCTGGATCAGGAGTTCTGGTCTGGATCAGGAGTTCAGGTCTGGATCAGGAGTTCTGGTCTGGATCAGGAGTTCAGGTCTGGATCAGGGGTTCTGGTCTGGATCAGGAGTTCTGGTCTGGATCAGGGGTTCTGGTCTGGATCAGGAGTTCAGGTCTGGATCAGGGGTTCTGGTCTGGATCAAGAGTTCTGGTCTGGATCAAGAGTTCAGGTCTGGATCAGGGGTTCTGGTCTGGATCAAGAGTTCAGGTCTGGATCAGGGGTTCTGGTCTGGATCAAGAGTTCTGGTCTGGATCAAGAGTTCAGGTCTGGATCAGGGGTTCTGGTCTGGATCAGGAGTTCAGGTCTGGATCAGGGGTTCTGGTCTGGATCAGGAGTTCAGGTCTGGATCAGGGGTTCTGGTCTGGATGCAGAAATGCCTACAAATGCCATGTCCAGAATCCAAACCTGGCTAACGGAACACGAAAACAACGGTGTGCATGATGTTCACCTGTAAACCTGTAAAACCTACTCTGGTTAAGAAAGGAAAGACGTGGTCTGGGTCTTCAGTGTTTCTGGAAGCTGAGGAATTGGAGTTGGTTACAAATTATAAATACCTGGGCGTCACTTTGGACTGTAACCTTACGTTCAAAAAACATGTCAAACAAGTCATTAAACCACCACATTTTAATCTCAGTAATTTTAAACAAATAAGACCTTTGATGTCAGAAGAAGCAGCTAAACTGTATCTTAACTGTATGATTTTATCTCACGTTCAGTATTGCTCAACAGCATGGTCATTTACCAGGGACTCTGCATTGAAACCAATTAGGGCTGCACGATATTAGGAAACCTGCGATAACAGTGCTTAATATTACGATATCGATATGACTTGCGATAAATGAACACGTTTTTGTATAAATACTTTAGACACACCACTCTATCCTCTATCATTAGTATTAATACAGTAACAAAATGAAATCATGCAAGTTCACATTACATTTCTAGAGCCCAGTATATAGATCTTTATGGTTGCGTTGGAGGTGACAACGGAGATTTGTCGTGTTTCCCCTCATGGTTGCCACGGGTGTTTGGCATGTCTTGTTTGTTGAACACGAGTACTTTAAAATAATAGTCATGCTGTTTGAATTATGAGTTCTTTCTCGCTAACATCTTCCACACACGTCTCACCCTCAGTCATTGTGACGCTCTCTAAGCTAACTCAGGTGTTTGCTAGCCATCCAAATGAAGTGCCGTCCACCTAGGCACCAAGGCACCTAACCTATAAGAACCCAACTGATTGGCCAAATGGGTGAAGGCTCTATTTGATTTGTCAACAACTTCATGCTTCCGTTTGAGTGACAAAATGCATTTTGTGTAGCAAAAATCTGAGATGACCATTAATTGCAATATTTTTCTGTTCTTTGCGATATGCCTATTGCACATGCTGATATTGCGATAACGATACATTTTTGATATATTGTGCAGCCCTAAAACCAATCAAATATATAAAAAAGCCATAAAAATTTTAGACCTAAAACCACCATCCTATCACATTTGCAAGATTTTAGGAAAGTACAATTTTTTAACCTTTAGTGATTTTCCATCCATCCATCCATCCATTTTCTGCCGCTTATCCGGAGTCGGGTCGCGGGGGCAGCAGCCTAAGGAGGGAAGCCCAGACCTCCCTCTCCCCAGCCACTTGGGCCAGCTCCTCCGGGGGAATCCCAAGGCGTTCCCTGGCCAGCCGAGAGACATAATCTCTCCAGCGTGTCCTGGGTCTTCCTTTGGGTCTTCTCCCGGTTGGACGTGCCCGGAAAACCTCACCAGGGAGGCGTCCAGGAGGCATCCTAACCAGATGCCCGAGCCACCTCAACTGGCTCCTCTCGATGTGGAGGAGCAGCGGGTCTACTCCGAGCCCCTCCCGGATGACTGAGCTTCTCACCCTATCTCTAAGGGAGAGTCCAGCCACCCTGCAGAGAAAACTCATTTCGGCCGCTTGTATCCGTGATCTCGTTCTTTCGGTCACTACCCAAAGCTCGTGACCATAGGTGAGGGTAGGAACGTAGATCGACCGGTAAATTGAGAGCTTCGCCTTTCGGCTCAGCTCTCTCTTCACCACGACAGACCGGTACAACGCCCGCATCACTGCAGACGCAGCACCAATCCGCCTGTCGATCTCACGCTCCACCCTTCCCTCACTCGTGAACAAGACCCCGAGATAGTTAAACTCCTCCACTTGGGGCAGGACCTCGTCCCTGACCTGGAGAAGGCATTCTACCCTTTTCCGACTCAAGACCATGGTCTCGGATTTAGAGGAGCTGATTCTCATCCCAGCTGCTTCACACCCGGCTGCGAACTGCTCCAGCGAAAGCCGGAGATCACGTTCTGATGAAGCCAACAGGACCACATCATCTACAAAAAGCAGAGACCTGATCCTTAGGCCACCAAAACGGATCCCCTCACCACCTTGGCTGCACCTAGAAATCCTGTCCATAAAAGTTATGAACAGAATTGGTGACAAAGGGCAGCCTTGGCGGAGTCCAACTCTCACCGGAAACGAGCCGACTTACTTTAGTGATTTTATAACTTTTAAAAACTTCTGTCTCATATATACAAAACACTGACAGGCAAAGCACCTGCACCGTTATCGGATTATTTTAAAAGGCAAAAAGGAACCAGGGATACAAGATCGACCTCACGGGGAGACTACCAGGTTCAATTTAAGAAAACAACATTTGCACAGAATACCTTATCAATTAAGGGATGCAGTGAGTGGAATAAACTGCCAGTGCATATAAGAGACAGCCCCTCCTTCCATTCTTTTAAAAGTCACCTGAAATTAAAGTCAAAGTCCCAAGTCATCATCACACACTGGTGAAATTACATCTCCTCATGTGACCCATCCCCGTGGTGGGGAGCGGTGAGCTGCAGCTGTGGCCGCGCTCGGGAAGTATTTGGTGGTTTAACCCACCAATCCAACCCCTGAGTGCCGAGTGTCAAGCGAGGAGGCATTGGGTCCCATTTTTTCAAAGTCTTTGGTATGACCCGACCGGGAATCAAACCCTGATCTCCCAGTCCCGGGGCGGACACTCTACCACTAGACCACCGGAGCTGGTTATCACGGTTGGTTCGTAGTTGTCAATGCAAACACTAATCATCTGGTTCTATTGATACTCGTTCTTTTACTGTTGGTTTGTCATTGAAATCTATGGATTTGCCTCATGTCAGATTGTAATCGTTGTTTAACATGTAGAGGGCATATAAGGTTATTTTTATATTTTAGTTGTCATTGTCTTTATTTGTATTTGTATGTTTTACAGTTTTATTAACTGTAATGTTTGTGTTTTATGTACATGGGACAACAGATGGAAACTAGCTAATTCTGGTATAGTTATGTCCTGTACGTTCAGTAATATGCATCGTCCCATTCAGATAAATAATCAAATCAAATTCTGAGCTGAGTGAAACTCAACAGGATACTCTCCAATAAAGGAATCTTTTCAAAATAAAACATGAATCAACAGAACAGAAAACTTGTTTCCTGTGGTTCTGATTGTGGTTCTGACCCAGTGGACCCAAAAACACCAATCAGTTAGGCCAGGATCTGATTGAGTCCTGAATCTAGACCAGAACTGCTTCTGAATGCGTAAAGATCGTTTTGATTGGTTGTACATATTCAGTCTTTTCTGTTCTTCTCTCATCGTTCTGGGAGTGAAGCTTCTGACGTCTCTGCTGCCTCGTGGCCAGATCCTCGTCGTAAATGAGAACGGGTTCTCTACCGACTCACCTGGATAAGTAAAAGCCGATGGTCACTGTGTGTGTGTGGTGATCCATCAGACCCTCTGTAGGACCTGCTCAGACTCTGGTGGCACCAGGACTTCTGAGGACTGGGTGATTTTTGGGTTGGAATGTGCTTCAGGTTTCCAGTTTGTGATGAAGCATCTGTCCTCTCAGTCTTCTCCAGCTGAGCTCGTTAGTCTCATTCATTCTTTTCCTCCGTCGTCATCACTCTGTTCTCTCATCTCCATAAAGCCTCTCCTGATGTCACATCACCCCCTAGGCCTGCTCACATGGGGGTGGGGGGTGTTTTCCTCTCTAAGACTCTATTGTTCCTCACCAGCACAGCGACCTTCAGCTTGTTTGTTTGGTAACTGTTGGCAACCAGTGAGCAGGATGAGACACAATCAGTTGTTGTGTTGGAGAGCTTTCACTGTTTCCTGCTGATTTCTGTTTTTACAGAAGTCCTCATCAGTCCAACGATGCAGTCGACACAATAACACGATCAAATATAAACTGATTGCAATAAAATACCGAAAATGCAATAAAAGAGTAAGCTGGTGAAGGTTCTCAGTCATCCAGGTCATGGTAATCAAAAAGGGTTCAAAAGAAGGCAACTGGACTTGTTTGGTTTCTGGGAGACGTTTTGCTTCTCATCCGAGGAGCTTTGTCATTTCTGACTGGAATATGGGAGGGTCTGTTGCTGCTTAATGAGCAGAAACTACATATGAATACCCTGCTCCCTACCTCCTGATGCGTTGTCAGGGTTGTTAGCCTCTACTGTGAGGGAATTGTTGCATTGATCAGATGCAAGAGGGTGTGACTTAAACTGACACTGTTTGGGGATTAGGTTCAGCGCTGCACTATAGGTGCTGGAAAGGTGAAACCTGAGCCCTCCTCCTCTATTTAATGAAGGTTTTTCCCATTTGACATAGATTGAGAGAGAAGTAAGGGAAGCTATCTATGTCAAACGGCTTAGCTGGATTAATTTCTGACACGAATTCTGTTTGTGGATCAGAATCACAGCAACAGCAAAGGCTCTGGTTTCCTGGGGAAAGATTACAGCGACGCTCCAAACACAACACTTCCTGTCTGAGAGTCCGATCAGAACGAGCTCAGCAGCTTCCTGAGAGACAAGGAAAAACGGATTTCCTGATTGGAAACGTGTTAAATCACATGGAACATCACAGGGGCGACAGTGGCAGTGCCTTCCCCGTGACCGGAGGGTTGCAGGTTCGAGCCCCGTCTGTCGCTGTCATTGTGTCCTTGGGCAAGACACTTCCCCCTCTCTGGTGGTGGTCGGAGGGACCGGCGGTGCCTCGCCTGTGGCTACGATGTAGCTCATCACCACCAGCGTGTGAATGACTGGTTGTGTTGTAAAGCACTTTGGGGGGTTGTAGAACCCTAGAAATGACTATCTGAAAACAGGCCATTCACATGTTCTGTTACACCATCACTACCTTTTAAATGTGACTTTCACATATGTCACATGTGGAAAGGTTTGTTTCACGTGACCTGGAATGTGCAGAGAAATATGTTTTGCACATTTCCCGCTTGTGTTTAGAACAAAAACGCACCAACTTCACATGTGGAGCCATGTTAAATAAGCATGTGAAGCACATGTTCCATGTGGTTTTGGAACATGCTTACATGACACAGAATCACACGTCTCTGGGATCTAACCCAGTTCATGTGCTGCCAGAACCTCTCAGAGGAACTCTACTGATCCTCTGGAAGGTTCCTTGGAGAATTCTGTTTCCCACGAGTAGCACCTCTAACGGTGATCAGAAGGTAAAAGTCAAAGTCCCAAGTCATCATCACACACTGGTGAAATTACATCTCCGCATGTGACCCATCCCCATGGTGGGGAGCGGTGAGCTGCAGCTGTGGCTGCGCTCGGGAACTATTTGGTGGTTTAACCCCCCAATCCAACCCCTTAGTGCTGAGTGTCAAGCGAGGAGGCATTGGGTCCCATTTTTTGACCAGAACTCCCATTGGTATGAACCCCGATCTCCCAGTCCCGGCGGACACTCTACCACTAGGCCACCGGAGCTGGTAAACATGAAGGGAGATCATCTCTACAGCTTTCTGATCCAAACTAGAAGAGGTCTGAAAACCAACTGGATCAGAACCAGCTAACCTGTTAAAGCTGGGTTGGGAGTTCAGGTGTGGACAAACAGAACCGGAGGAGTAAGAGCTGTTATCGGGACTACAGAACCACTTCCTGCTTTGCTGATCCATCTGACCCAACCCGACCCGGACTCGGAGAGCCAGAGGTTTCCTCAGAGTGTTTGGGTTTAAAGTTCAGGTCACGACCTCGACAGAGAGCTGGAACAGAACCATGGTCTTCCATTTGGTCCGAAGCAGCTGGTGCTGGTCCCTCACAATGCGCGTGTGCGTGCATGTGTTTCCTATTTAGAGTGACCTCATTCCTCGGTTGTGGATGACATCATCCTGCTGCTGATGGATGAAACGTTTTTGCCCGACGACAGTCTCCTGAAGTCCAAAAGCAAACAGAACTTTTATTGTTTCAGAGCCCAACTGGGTCACAGGCTGATTTTGTCCAGGAACTATCCCGACTCGTGTCGAGTCATAACAGGCCTGAACCCAAACATCCAGCAGAACCGAGTCCGTCCTACTGGGCCCAAAATGACAAAAGAAAATGTTTCAGAGCTTTTAGTCATTTTAAATAAACATGAAACAGAACCTTCGTTTGGTCCGTTACAGGTGTCAGAACCACACCAGGTTTACCTGGTCACTGGACCAGGACTCGGAACCAGCGCCCCCTATTGATTCTGTGTTTGGGTTCTGTCCTCCAGACTCCAAGGCCATCGTGGATGGGAACCTGAAGCTGATCCTGGGTCTGATCTGGACCCTGATCCTACACTACTCCATCTCCATGCCCATGTGGGAGGACGAGGATGATGAAGACGTCAAGAAACTGACCCCAAAACAGCGTCTGCTGGGCTGGATCCAGAACAAGGTTCCACAGCTGCCCATCACCAACTTCCATCGGGACTGGCGGGACGGGAAGGCGCTGGGAGCCCTGGTGGACAACTGCGCCCCCGGTAGGAGCCTCTCTTAGAACCACCGTCTGTTCTGCAGCCAGCTGTAATTAATGATTAAAGTTTTAACTCCGGTTGTTTTGGAACATGAAAACTGCTTTTTGGTCTAGAATCAGTTTTTCTGTCAAAGCAACAAAAACCCGGTTCTTTCAGCACCAACGGGATCAAAGCAAGGAGCTGGGGGCGGGGCCATAGAGACCAACGGCCAATGAAAGTCTGTGTCTCTAAACCAGGGGTAGACAACGCCCGAGTGCCGGTATCCAGCATGTTTTAGTTGTTTCCCTGCTCCGACACAGTTGATTCAGCTGTTCAGCAGAAGCCTGTTAATCACCTGCTGATTAAAACCAGGTGTGTTGGGGCAGGGAGACAACTAAAACATGCTGGATACCAGCCTTCAGGGAAGGGAGCTGTCTACCCCGGCTCTAAACTCTGAGTTAACCTCAGTCAGGTTGTAATCGGGTCAGAACCGACTGGGCTGATGCTGCGGTTTCCTCACTAACTGTGCGCTTCTCTCAGGGTTGTGTCCGGACTGGGAAACATGGGATCCCAGTCAGCCGGTGGAGAACGCCCGTGAGGCCATGCAGCAGGCGGATGATTGGCTGGGAGTCCCACAGGTACCGCCCACTTTTTCAAAACAGTCAGGTTCATGAAACGCGTTTCCAGAGAGATGGAACCTGATCATTATTTTCTACAGAAACTTCAGACAGGTTTGTTTCAGATGCTTTTATTTTGAAATGAAAGTGTCCAGCTGTTAATTAGCACGGACGAGCAGCTGTTTTCCATGTTTGCATTAAAACTTCCTGTCACCCGTTTCTCCCCCTGCAGGAATGTTGGACTCGGTTTGATATTTCTGGACCAAACAAATTCTTCCTTCTGTGAAACCGAGCAGAAAGATCCTTTATTCAGACCTTTTATCCGTCTCCACCTTCAGGTCATCGCTCCAGAGGAGATTGTTGATCCGAATGTGGACGAGCACTCGGTCATGACCTACCTGTCTCAGTTCCCCAAAGCCAAGCTGAAGCCTGGAGCCCCGCTGAGGGCCAAGACGCTGCACCCCAAGAGGGCCAAAGCTTATGGACCAGGTATATAGAAATCAGCTGTTTGTCCTCATGTGAGTGTCTGATCAGCTGATGAGCTTTGTTTTCCTGCGTCTGAATGGTTCATGGATTGATAGTTCTGCAGTTTTTGTCGCCAGGTCTGGTTCTTGTTCGTCAGACCCAGTTCTGTTGTCTCATCAGCAGCTTTTGTCTTTTGTCAGTCTGGATTTGATGATCTATTCCAGGATTCTTTAGATCTGGACTTTAGAGGTGACCGGCTACATCAGAACATCAGAATTTCCTCCTGCAGCTAACGTTTACATTCAAGCATTTTTTCTGCTCTAAAATCAGATTTTTCTAACATTTCTGACCTTTAAAAGGACAAAGTTTCGGTTTCAGAGCCTGCAGATCTGAACTTTGCTGTTTTGTTCAGTGAACTGCTTTTCTCAGCCAGCACTGAAGAATGAGAAGAAGAAAGGATTTTCTATATAGTGCGCTTCACACGAACAACACACTTAGAAAAGTCCTTAAAGGTTCCAGATCGTGCTATTTTAAACCTTTGTGAGCAAAGGTAGGCACAATAAGTGATAAAATATGACCGTTGGCACTATTGACATGTCATTTATCTCAAATACGAGTTATTTTCATCAGCCTGACTTTATAACCAGAAATAAAACGGTTTGTTCCTGTGGAGCTCCGCCCACGCCCGCTCCAACAAAACGCACCTACAACAGCGTCTGATGTATTGGCTATGGTGGTCCAGTGGTTAAAGTGACCAGTCTGGCACTCTAACCACTGGACCACCGAGTCTGTTACTAAACACTAGTCGCCTAAGACCTTTCCTGTGCTGGCATGGGAGGCAGGTTTCAGATCAGAGACCAGCTTCCGGGCGAAGAGCAGGGCCTGATGGCTTTACAGGATTTTCAAAGTACTCAAAATTTGCAGCTGAAACAGGAAAATGCATGAATGCAGCCAGAAATGGGTTTGTTTGTTTTCATGAGGAAATAACAATATCACATAGTAAAAAGCTCCAAAAAGTACATTTTCCATGATATGGCCCCTTTAAAGAATATCATAATAAAAAATGGGAGAAAAAAAGGAAACATTTTAGATTAAAAATATAAATAAAGAAATCCTGAGACAGACAGAACTACAGCAGCATGAAGAGAAGCCAGTGAGGAAGAAGAGGATAAAGGCTGACTAACAGCAGCTCTGTGTCACAAAGGGATGACTCTGAAGCTGATGTGAGTCTGAAACGTTGGTGGTTTTAGTTCAGGGAGCTTAAAGACCAACGGTTGTCTCCCTCTGGTTCTGACAGCCTGGAACCCAAAGGCTGGCTGGCACAATGTTCTGCAACATTTCAGAGCTGGTTCTGCTCTCTCCCACTTTTGGGACTTTTTGTAACTCTAATTTTTATTATTTTCAAACTATTGAACTTTATTTATTTACTTAATTTTCATTTCATTAAATGCAATAAAAAACCATAAAACCCTTTCAATTAAAAAGTTAAACATCTCATCTGTCGTTTGTTTTCTTTTTTAATTATTAACCTTTATTTAAAAATTGGCTTCTATTCAAAATTGTTAGTCACGCCCCTCTGCATCCGAGCTGGCCAGGCCTACAGGTACCTGGCTGCACCTGTGGGTGCGTGAGGCAGATTGCCCCTGGAGCTGCTGGCTGATTGTATCGTTGCTTGTGTGGGCGGGGTCTCTCTAAACATCTGATTTTGAATGAAACCATCTTAAACTCTAAACATGTAGGTTCAGTGTTTGTTCCATCCTATGGCCCAAACTAAACCTGAAAGATCTACAAAATCCCAACCTCATTTAGTTCTTCAAGTTTGTTGTGCAAAAAATTGAAAAATAACATCAATCCCGGACAAGCCCCCAGACCTTACATCCCAGTAACTACATGAACAAAATTTAGACTGAAGTGTTCTATTAGAAACATGTAAAACAGCAAAAATGTCATAAATCATGGCTCCTAACCAGAGGGGAGTCACAGCTGTCTGTTTCTCCATCAGGTATCGAACCTCAAGGAAACACGGTTCTGAAACCAGCCGAGTTTCTGGTGGAGACGGTGGAGGCTGGAATGGGGGAGGTTCTGGTTTACGTGGAGGATCCAGAAGGACACACAGAGGAGGTTTGAGTCAACACACAGTCCGTTAACATCAGAACCATGGCTGGAGTTCATGTTTATGTCTGGTTCCATCAGGCCCGAGTGATCCCCAACAATGACAAAAACCGGACCTACTCTGTGGTGTATATGCCCAAAGTGGAGGGGCTCCATAAGGTGAGAATGCTCCACCACAGTTATCCAGACCAGCTCTAGATGGGTATCAGGTACCGGGTGGAGAAAAGGAAGTTTAGAGTCTTTCAGGGATTCATGATAGCAATGTGAAGGTCCATCTAACCAAGCTCTCACGGACCCACTCTGGTTCTGAAGAAACACCTTTTATGTTGTATATAAAGGTTTTGAAGCTGGATAGCTGGTATTCCTAGCAGCTATGGAAAAACATCTTTAAAAACCACAACATTTGTCTTACTAAAAGAAAAAGTAATAATAGTAGTAGTCGTACCTCCTGTAGCTGTACAGGTGCTGGTCATAGAATTAGAATATCATGACAAAGTTGATTTATATCAAAAAGTGAAGCTTGTATGTTAGATTCATTCATCACACACAGACTGATAGATTTCACATGTTTATTTCTGTTGATGATTCTAACTGACAACTAATGAAAATCCCAGATTCAGGATCTCAGAATATCAGAATATTGTGAAAAGGTTCTATACTGAAGACCCCTGGTGCCACACTCTAATCAGCTAATGAACTAAAACACCTGCAAAAGCCTTTAAATGGTCTCTCAGTCTAGTCCTGTAGGCTACACAATCATGGGGAAGACTGTGGACTTGACAGTCGTCCAAAAGACGACATGGACATCTTGCACAAGGAGGGCAAGACACAAAAGGTCACATGTTTATTTTGTTGATGATTCTAACTGACAACTAATGAAAATCCCAGATTCAGGATCTCAGAATATCAGAATATCATTTAAAGTAGACATATTGTGGAGGAAGTCAGGGACGACACGTGAGTAGGTCTGATCACATCATTTAATCACTCCAACTGCCCAGTACTACAGAACAACACGCAAGATACATACATACAAGTCACACATCACATCCTGTTTGCATCCATGGTTAAGAGGTGGGTGAAACCCTGAGAAGGAGGAAGGGGGCCCACCAGGTCGACATGTACGTGGTCAAAACGGCGGCAAGGAATGGGAAAAGGCTCCAACGGTGCTTTGGTGTGCTTGTGGACCTTAGCGCGCTGGCACGGTATGCATGCCGCGGCCCATTCCCGAACCGACTTGCGTAGACCGAGCCACACAAACTTGGATCCGACTAGCTTGACTGAGGCTTTGACCCCCGGGTGTGACAGTGAGTGTAAGGAGTCGAAAATGCGGCGTCGCCACGAAATCGGGACCAAGGGTCGAGGGTGACCCGTAGAGAAGTCACAGATTAAGGTGGGCTGGCCCTCCTGCATCTGGCTTTCACCCAACTTCAACCCAGTAGGTGTGGTCTGGAGCGTCTGTATTTTCCGTGCGCCGGGGGATTTCGGAGAATGCTCATCGCCCTTCGAGTAGACAAAGGGTCCAGCGACGCAACCACATGGTGGTACTTCGTGTCGTCAGCAGAAACCCCACGCAGGGCAAACTGCGCTTCGATGTGAACAAACCACGATAGAGGTTCATGTTGCCAAAAATCCGGGAGCTTAACGGCAACAGCCGAAGAGAACTGCATGGCCGGCGGCAGGCCAGTGGCCGGTAGCGGCGCCGGAGCAGCGGCAGCTAGCTCATCGTTAGCAGACATGTTCATTCACAGGGTCACCAATGTGGAGGAAGTCAGGGACGACACGTGAGTAGGTCTGATCACATCATTTAATCACTCCAACTGATCAGTACTACAGAACAACACGCAAGATACATACATACAAGTCACACATCACATCCTGTTTACATCCTCTTTTCTGGGTGTGAGTGGAGCCTCCTGGTGGCCTGCCACAATATCATGCTTTTAAATTCTTCCTTTTTGTATCTAAATCATTCAGTTGTGGTCCATATACAGTGGAACTGCAGTTCTTAGGTCTGAATTCCTCATTATTGTTTCTGTCAGACACCTTCTCTACCTCTGTTCTGAGCAGAGTCTCAAAAATGGCCCGTTTTGGTACTGTCTCTTTAAATCTGAATGAAGCTCTGCAAACCCCGCCCCCTCCACTGAGCAAGACCTTACACTCCACCCCAGTCGGACATTTTTGTAGTTTGATAGAGAAATTACTATTTACAGTAGCAGAAACGTTATATTTGCATTGTTTAAACATGAGGGGAGAGTTTCCCAACATCCTGCCCTCCAACACGCGACCCCCCCCCCCCCCCCCCCCCCCCCCCCACACACACACACACACAAAGGCTCCAAATATATGTAATGCATTCATTTGGTAGCAGTTTATTTGAACATTTGAAGAGGATTTAAAAAATATTTACCCCCGAAAAATGTAGTCATGCGCCTCGGGAAGATGTTGCGCTGTTGGCGCTTGTACTAACAACCAGAGAAAATTAAATTTGTAGCTACAAGAGCGATATTTAGAACATGCACCTCCAGAGTGAGAGAGCGTGCAGCTGCGAGCGTCGGTACGGTTCTCGCCACCTCTCCAGAGATGAGGAACCCAGAAGGATGTGGCTGAAAAATCTTAACTTGAAACCACCACAAACTTTATTTGTGCGTTCCTTTCATTTTATTGTGAAAACCCCCAGAGAGGAACACCCGTATCCTACTTTGTAGTTGGATATGACATGTTTGCATTTCACCTGATGTAGAAACTAAAACCCAGGCTTGGTGATGAGGGATTTAAGGCTCTGACTCGGCTCTACGTCTGCTTTTAAGTAAATAAGATTGTGTCCCACCTCTTTCAACAAAACACAACCAACATTATTACGATGTAGGTACTGATAAGCCTCAGAGCTTTTTAGATTGTTTATTGCCTCGCTGTCAGATGCCACTGAGTTCAGAAAGTAGCTAAAATGCTACTGTACGTTAGCTTTGGCCAGACTTTACGATCATCCCCCCACCTCTCTGCTTCAGTAGGCAGACGGAGTGCAACGGCTTCCCGTTTGAGCTGTGACAGCTGGTGTTCATGCATGTTTTCAGTCTCTAAAAGCCCATAAAAAGAAGATTAGCATGAAGGAATCGCATCGTCTCAATGTAAACAAATGCGGACCGGAAGTTGCTAGCATCTTTCGCGCAAAGCATAATGGGCCGTGAGAATAACGTGGATATATATATATATTTTTTTGTTGGTATTTTATATTGGTGTCTTAATGGCTGAAAATGGATAAAAAGCAGTGACATTTTGATTTAATTATAGGTTTGAGATTCCATAAAAAGCCAAATGCTTTACTTTTTTGAAGATAAATAGAATAAAGTACATTTCTCCCCATGTCTTAATATGTAATCACCAAAGTCCTAATGCTTACATCTTTACAGGTTTTTATTTATTGCTTGCACTGCATCTTTATTAAATGTATTTAGGTGTAACTGTGATAACTGCTCTAACATGCCCAGAGGTTGAAATCAATTCTGTAGAGAAATCCCCAAGATCAGCCTGCTTTGCTAACAAATCTAGTTAAATCTTACCTGCATTCTAAATAAATACCATGAGGTTAAAGCCAGAATGGAGGAAACATGAAGCCAAATGAAATGCATGCTGGATCATCTTGGATTTGAGGCTGTCCTGTGTTCAACTACAGAATAAATGTTTACAAGGCCCAGTTTGGACCAGTACAACTAAGAAGAATTGTACAATCAGTGAATGTTTTTATTATTTGTTTATATTAATTTACAAAGCAGTAATGTCACAGCAAAGGGAGGCTACCCTCTCGTTCACCGGGGTAAACCCCAATGTACAGGCACCAAGATGGGGGGCAAGAAGTATGCCCACATTTAGATTCCATCCATCCATTTTCATCCGCTTATCCGGATTACATTTAGATTCCCAAATCCATATTATTTTGGTGAGAGTAACTTAAAGTAATGTAATGCCTTACATTTTAAAATCAGTAATATTGTAATGTAACGAATTACTTTAAAATGTGAGTAACAAGTAATAAATAATGCATTACATTTTTGAAGTAACTTGCCCAACACTGGTGACGACATACTAAAAAATATGCAATAGTCAAATTTAAAAACTGAACCGGTGGACAAATATGACCAAAACTTTATAATTAAATACAGAAATAGCACCTCTAGTGAATAATATAATACTTTTTGCACACTTAGACACTTAAAATGTGAAAAATACTGTATTAAGGGATAAAAAAGTGGGTTTTTCATGATATGTCTCCTTTAAGACCTACGCAACAAAATGATGTTTAGAAATGTTGGCCAACTGAAAAGTCTGAACATGAAAGGTATGAGCATGTACAGCATCAGTATTTAGTTGGGGTTGGGGTCAGTGGCGGCTCGTCCATAGGGGGCGCTAGGGCGCCGCCCCACCAGTCTCACAGGAAGGAGAAGAAGAAGATAGGAATTACAAAATATATTTAAAAAAACATAAAAAGTAAACTAAACAATCTATACACCATATGGACTAAGTGCTGTGTGTAATCTGTGTTTAATAATGTTTTATTTTACTTTTGACACGGCCGAATCATCGACGTACTTGTCACGTGTCCTCTCGCGGGCGCAGCAATCTTTACCATTGACTTAATATGGGCTAACTGGCGCATGTGCAGTGGGTCCCCAAACCGTCCACAACGAGAAAGAATAGGAGAGCGGTTGGTCGCATCTTTTAGCGATCGTCGCCGCCTCACCGGGTGAATTCTGCTCAGACCAGGGGGAGGAGATCGCTGATTGGTCAGGTTGTTCACCCCGCCCTGAGGGGAAAACTTTCCACAGGCTAGCGCGTCGTGATAGTTCAGTTTGTTGTTGTAGCTGCTGCCGCGCACACCTCAACTATGGAGAAAACAAATACAGTTGCGTGTTTGAAAAGCGAGCCGTTTAGTAGGAGGACACAACAGGAAAAACTTGGCGTTAAAGAGCTTGGACCCGACCAGCCGGACATTAAAATAAAGCAACAAACGCAGGACAGAGGGAGAAGTTACACAAGGACATTTTCCTGGCAAAACAATGCCAGCAAACAGTCTGATCAGCTAAGCTTTTACGTTGGGATGTAGAATTTCACGAACCGAGTGGATTGTTTTTACTACACCACACGGATTATGGCCATAACCTGCAGGTAAGCCTCATTTTAGCTTTTGGCTTCAGGAAATTAGCTTGCTGCCTCGTTAGCGGTTAGCACCGCTCCATACACTTTGAACTAAGAGTGGTACTTCTTGTTTGTGAGTCTGGGCTTTAATCTAAACGGCTGCTTCTGTGAATATCTTGCGTTTGTGTCACTGTGTGTTTTTCTGGATATGTGTAGCGTCTATTTTACGGCCTCACGTTTATTTACAGCTTATTGGGTGTTGCTAGAAAGTGGATTCTATTGATTAGATTAGCCTACTCCCCTTAAGTGTGTGTGCAGTTTGTGTAATATATGGGTGTTGCCAGAAGCGCTACTGTGACCGTCAGTTGTGGGACGCAGATGCATAAGAATCAATGGTAATTTGGCGTCCCCTAGTGGGGATATGTGGTTAGCGCCCCACCCAAAAAAAAAGTCACTGGCCGCCACTGGTTGGGGCTCCACCCTGTAATTTACCTTGGTCCCCAAATGCCTGGATACGGCCCTGGATGTGGAACTGAGTTTTGAAGGTGATCTGAATTTTATCAAATAAATAAATATTACATGTTTATAAATTGTTGCTTTATATTGTTATTGTTGTGTAGTGGATAAAAATCTACCTACTTTTTCCTTTTCAAGCACTTTATTTAGTTTTCTCGTTTTTTATTTGACTGTTTTCCTGTCTGTCTCTTATCTTCCTGTATCTCTTTTCAATCTTCCAGAAAAATGGCTTCCTGGATTTCCTACTTTTCCACATTTTGAACTAATCAGTTCACGTATCCACCGCAGAAATAGCGAAAGGTGCACTGTGCGCCCCAGGGCTGGATTATGATTGCAAGGGCCCCTGGGCACAAGGTGCCCAAAAGCCCCCCTTCTCTTTACTCCACAACATCCCCCCACCCCCACCCCTCGTTGTTGTTTTGGCTGTAATCCAGGATGGCACGAAGGTTCTGCCGGTCTCAGAAGGATCTGTCTTTTTAGATTCAAACTCTGTGTGTGTCGTAGCGTTCCCAAATGACTTATTTTTTCCTTACCGGAGCTAGCACGTTTAGCTATGTGGCTGCCATCATGCTAATGGGACTTGGAGTCCAGAAGGAGCGGTAGTGGTTCCAGATGGATTTATAGTTGGAATATGTTGATTATATTTTTAGATCAACCCTCTGAGTGAGCAGCCCTGACCAGCCCCTGCAGTCTGTGCATAAGCTGTGTTGTAATGGTCACGCAGGTCTGACTGAAGCTAGCGTTGTGCTTACAGCTCGCTAAGATTCTCTTCACAAACAGTAAATGACTTTAATGTTGCTACGTTAGTTAGAAAAATGCATGTAGGGCTCTGACATATGGCTCTGACTTTTTGCTGCAGCTGTAAACGTGATTATCCGTAAGCATTGAGAGCAAAAAGTTGAGCAAAATACAGCTAATCTCCTAGTAAGTAGCAGGAGCAGTGCCTTCTAACACGTATTTGAGTGACGTGTGCAGAATCAGCGCTTTTCAGTGTTTGGAGGAGAGAATTTTGATTTTCTATAATGATTTATGACAAAACTGCTGAACAAAATGAAAAACTGAACCCAGTTTATTGTTTTATACATGCTAAAGTGTAGTTACACTGATATTTTACCATTTTCATGCTGAGTCTGGCCAATATCTTTAAAGCATTAGATGGGAAGTAAATGTCATGTGAAAATGCGTTCCTTCTACATAATAAATAAATACATTTACAATAATATGAATAATACTACTACTACTACTACTACTACTACTACTAATAATAATAATAATAATAATAATAATAATAATAATTTGATATTACTATGTTTATTGTAGAAATCAAGTTTCTTGGACTGATACAGGACCATAAAATCTGCTGGAAATCCAAAATAAAGTTAGATAAAAACTGGAAAAGACGATTGCAGCATTTGGTAAAACATGTTTTATGTGCTTAAGGCTCCGTTCCTGCTGTATTCATCTTTAATGTTACCTTATATTACTTATGGTGTGGAGGTTTGGGGTAATGCTATAAAAGTCATATTTATTTCAAAAGAGAGAAACCACAAAAGTTCACACTTGGGTTTTTGGGAGCGCACAAACTCAATGTTTTGGAGGGGGCCCACAAGTCCATTTTGCCTTGAGCCCCCAAATGCCTTGAACTGGCCCTGGGTGGGACTGAGCTTTGAAGGTCATCTGAATTGTTTCAAATATGTAAATAATGCTTATAGATTGTTGCTTTATGTCTTTTCATTTTCAAGCACTTTGTTTTGGTTTCTTAGTTTTTATTTGACTGTTTTCCATTCTGTCTTTCTCTTTTCTTTCTGGATCTCCTCAAAATCCTGCAGAAAACCCGCTTCCAGGCTTTTTGAGTTTTTCCACTTCATGCGCTATGAACTAAGCAGCTGAAAGTGAGTGCTGCAGCCAAGGCAGAGAGGTAAAAAACCCGCAGCACAGCAGTTCAGGGATCTGCTCCGCAAAAAGAGCGAAATGCGCACTTGTGCGCCCGCAGCAGTGGGGTGATGTCACCTGGGCACAGATGAACTCCGCTGAGGCAGAGCGCGTCAAGCATGAATAAAAGAGAAAGTACCAGAATATTATGAGAGGACATGAACGATCTCGTGTTGTTTTATTTTGGTGGCGTGACTTTGTGCTCGCGGTGCGCGCAGAAAGCAGCCTGGAACGCGACAATCAGCGTCTCCGTCCTCTCTGCTCTAAAGAAGTCCTGGTGCGCTAGAGTCCATAGAAATAATGTTAGAATGAAACTGGACCTTTTTTTCAGGCTCCCCGTAATCAGAACCCAGAAGAAAACCCACTAATTCATTCCTGGTTAAAAATGCGTTGTAATGTGCGTTTCTGACATTCGTACCGAGTAAAATATTGTGAGCTCTGCTGAGGCAGAGCGCGTCAGGCGTGATAACAATTTTCCTTTGTGACTTTAGGAATGTTACTGGGGCTGTCAAGGTCATCAAGAAGCATCTGGAGCGCATGAACAATCGGTGCTCTCCGTACCTGAGGAGACGCTGGAGAGATCGCAAGAGAGGCGCACAGACTTGGAAAAAAAATGGTGGAGTAAACTCCATAAATAAAGTCTTTTAATTGATTATCTTTGCGGTGTGCGTGTTGTGCCCGGTAACTGAGTCAGTTACAGTATAATAAATGTCTCCCTGGTGTTTTTCTGTTAGACCTCTCTTATTCCCCTTCCTTGGGCTGCTCAGATGGGCCCCTAGTGGGCGTGGGCCCCTGGGCCAGTGCCCATAATGCCCATTGGATAATCCGGCCTTGGTGCGCCCGCTGCAGTGAGGTGATGTCACCGGGGCACCGATGAGCTCTGCTGGGGGAGCACGCGTCAGACACAAATAAAAGGATACAAGAATATAAGCGGACATGAACGATCGCGTGTTAATTGTTTTCTTTTGGTGGCGTGACTTTGAGGTTGCGGCACGCGTCAGGAGTGCATGAACCATCAGCGCTCTCCCTCTCTGCTCAAAAGAAGTCCTGGTGTGATGAGAGAAAACTCACTAATTGATTCCTGTTTAAAAATGCGTTGTAATGCGCGCGTTACTGACATTGTACCAAATAAAATATTACTGAATTTTTTTCTGTAAAGCCTTACAAGCAATACATTACAGTAAATTATTAATTTTGTAACTCGTTACTCCCAACATTGTTTAGCAATGACCTTTTGTGTCTTGCCCTCCTTGTGCAAGGTGTCAATGGTCGTCTTTTGGACGACTGTCAAGTCAGCAATTCAATTCAATTCAGTTTATTTCTATAGCGCCAAATCACGACAAGAGTCGTCTCAAGGCTCTTCACAAAGTAAACATTCCAATACAGTTCAGTTCATTAAGCCAATCAGTAAAAAAGTTTCCTATATCAGGAACCCAGCAGATTGCATCAAGACACTGACTGTGTGTTGATACAATCCTCATACTAAGCAAGCATGTAGCGACAGTGGGAAGGAAAACTCCCTTTTAACAGGAAGAAACCTCCAGAGGATCCTGGCTCAGTATGAGCAGCCATCCGCTAAGACTCACTGGGGATTGAGAAGACAGAGCAGGCACACACACACACACACACACACACACACACACACACACACACATACACCACATATATCAAGTAGTGTTTCTATGGCTACACTGTGATTTCTTAGTAGAAGTTCTATTTAGTACGAGAAACTTTATTGTCTTTATCTGAGTGAATCTATAATTAATTCAATAGGTGAACTAATAGTAGCACATTCTATGTTAAAGAAAGTGAGATGTTTTTGTTAAGATGGCGCGACACGGGTTGCAGCCTGTCAGAGCAGCTCTCACTTCTTCACTCTCTTTTTTATTCTTTGCTTGTTTTGTGTTGCGTGTTTTTAACCGCATGATCCACAGGAGTACTTTTGTGTCGTTTGTGTTCATTTTTTTACTTTTATCTGAACTTCTGGGGATCGCACAAGGAAATTCTCCCGGGTCCATCCACGCACCTATTATCTACAGCAGGGACCAGCTGATGAAGCTGCGGCCACCGGCGCTCTTCCACACAGACGCGCCTGTCCTGCCCCCTGAATTGAGGAGGAAAAACAGGGGGTGCCGAGCGGGGCTTAGAATACAGCAGAGGAATCGGAGATATAAACCAGTTTTACCCTCCGTGATTATGGGAAATGACCGTTCTCTGCCCAACAAGATTAATGAGCTCACAGCACTGACCAGGCTCCAGCGGGATTTCAGACGGTGTAGTTTGATGTTTTTTACGGAAACGTGGATGAATGAGCTCATCGCTGATTCTCAGGTTTCCCTGGAAGGATTTAAACTCACGCGCGCTGACAGGAGCGCAGAACGGAGCAGTAAGCGAAAAGGAGGGGGTCTGGCTGTGTTCATTAATGAGAGATGGTGCAACCCGGCGCATGTGACCATTAAACAAAAACTCTGTACAAACGACATTGAGTTACTGGCTGTTGGTCTCCGGCCCTATTACATCCCGAGAGAGTTTTCACATGTCATAGCGTTTAATGTGTACATCCCCCCCTCGGCTGACGCAGTCGCTGCATGCGAGCTGCTCCATGCATGCAGACAGCTCATCCAGACGTGCTTGTTCTCATTAGCGGGGATTTTAATCACGCGTCTCTCTCCTCCACTCTCCCCACTTTTACACAGTATGTTAAGTGTCCCACAAGAAATTTCAATACAATTGATCTTCTGTATGCTAATGTCAAAAACACATACACTTCCTCCCTCCTGCCGCCGCTCGGTCGCTCAGACCACAACCTCATTTACCTGAAGCCTGAATACACACCCAGGGTGATTAGGGAGCCTCCTCAGAAAAAAACTGTGAAAGTGTGGAATGAGGAATCAACAGAAATTCTGAGGGACTGTTTCCAAACCACAGACTGGGAAACACTCTGCAGCGCCCATGGTGATGACCTTGACAGCCTGACCCACTGTGTGACTGATTATGTAAACTTCTGTGTAGAAAACACCGTCCCAACACGAAGAGTGAGGTGTTTCTCAAACAATAAACCTTGGCTGACCACAGAGATGAAATCCCTGCTGAATGAGAAAAAGAAAGCTTTCATGTCTGGAAACAAGGAGCAGCAAAAACGTGTACAGAAAGAACTTAAACACAAAATAAGACAGGCTAAAGACAGCTACAGGAGGAAGCTGGAGAATCAGCTGGGGCAGAACAATGCTCGTGGTGCCTGGAGAGGCCTCAGGAACATCACAGGTCACAGTGGGAGGAGTGGTGCCAGTGGGTCTGCTGACGGGGACCAGAACCGGGCCAATGAGCTTAACCTGTTTTTTAACAGATTCGACTCCACTCCCCCCACTGCTGCTACAGGCACCACCACCCCCCAACCACCTCCACTCAGCCAGCCAACCCCCCACCTCCCAACTTCACACCATTCATCAGCTTCTCCCCCCTCCACCAACCATCCTCAGCAACAACCCCGCCCTCACTACCCCCTCTCAGTTACATCGGACCAGGTGAGGAGAGAACTGAGGCGGCTTAAGAGCAGAAAATCAGCAGGTCCTGATGGAATCAGCCCCAGACTGCTCAAAGACTGTGCTGACCAGCTGTGTGAAGTGGTCACACACATGTTCAACCTGAGCCTTCGACTGGAGAAGGTCCCCATCCTGTGGAAGACCTCCTGTGTGGTTCCAGTCCCCAAAACATCACATCCCAGGGAACCAGACCATTACAGACCTGTTGCCTTGACCTCCCACCTGATGAAGACTATGGAGAGACTCATCCTCACCCATCTGCGTTCAGTGGTGACCCCAGAAATAGACCCACTTCAATTTGCATATAAACCAAACATGGGGGTGGAGGACGCCCTCATCTACCTGCAGCACCGGGCTCTGAATCACCTCGAGATGCAAAAAAGCACTGTGAGGATCATGTTCTTTGACTTCTCCAGTGCCTTCAACACCATCCAGCTGTGTCTACTGCTGCAGAAGATGAGGGGTGCAGGAGTGGACGAACATCTGACTGCATGGATCATCAACTACCTCACCAACAGGCCACAGTACGTGAGGCTGCACAACTGTACGTCTGAGGTGGTTGTGTGCAGTACTGGAGCTCCGCAGGGTACAGTGCTCTCACCCTTTCTCTTCACCTTCTACACCTTGGACTTCACTTACAACACCAGCAGCTGTCACCTCCAGAAGTTCTCTGATGACTCGGCCATCGTCGGCTGTGTGTCTGAGGGGGACGACCAGGAGTACAGGTCAGTCATCATGGACTTTGTGGACTGGTGTGAGCGTAACCACCTTCGCTTGAACACCAGTAAAACAAAGGAAATGGTGATTGACTTCCAGAGAAACACTCCTCCTCACTCACCAGTAAACATCCAGGGAGCAGACATTGAGGTGGTGGACACCTTTAAGTACCTGGGTGTTCACCTCAACAGTAAACTGAACTGGTCCCACAACACAGATGCTCTGTAGAAGAAGGGCCAAAGCCGCCTCCATCTCATGAGGAGGCTGAGGTCCTTCGGAGTTAACTCCCAGCTGCTAAAATCCTTTTATCACTCTGTTGTTGGCTCTGTTATTCATTCTGCTGTGGTCTGCTGGGGTGTAGGCAGCTCTGACCGAGACAGGAAGAGACTGAACAAGCCAGCTACCAAAGCTAGCTCGGTTCTGGGCTGCCCGCTGGATTCTGTTGAGGAGACGTGTGAAAGGAGGATGCTGGGGAAGATGACCTCCATCTTAAGAAATCCCTCCCACCCACTGCACTCCACTGTGGAGGTCATGGACAGCTCCTCCAGAGGTAGACTGAGACATCCCAGATGTAAAACTGAGCGCTATCGCAGATCCTTCATCCCCTCTGCTGTAAGAGTGTATAACTCCTCAGTTTAAGCTGTGCTGGTATCATCCTGGTACACAATAACACCAATGCAATATTCATGTGTTCTATACTTGTGCAATACCGGATTCACATTGTTGTCTGTGTCTCTTACAGTATGCTGCATAGTGCTGGTACCAAGTTTGTTTTTACCTTTATTTGTGGTTTTTTTAGTGATCTAAGATTACAATACTAGATTACTGACTATGTGTATATAGATGTATCCTTGCTTTTTTATCTTCTTCTAATTACCTTTTGAGTGATGGTGCTGCTGTGACAAGTGAATTTCCCCACTGAGGGATGAATAAAGTCTATTCTATTCTATTCATGTTATTGGGATTGGGATGGGAGCTATTTTTATTTTTCCTTGCTTTCTGGGATTGGGACAAGAGGGTTTTTTTACTTTGGGAGAGGGTTGGGAAAGCAAAGAAAATCCACTCCCGTGTCACCCTCTAGTGCAGACCCAAGGCCGCCTACATGAAGAGATGAACTCCAACCTCCTAGCTATACAAGAATCTTATTTTTGCCTCACAAAATGATTTCTTTCACTTTACTGGTTAATTACAGTCATGTTCTACAATCTAGAAGAAATGTTTTTCTAAGTGATTTAATCCCTTAACTGCTTTACAGTAAGGAATCAACATTGTTGTTTATGCTTATATCAGACCTGAATCACCACAAGTAGATAGAATTATCTACTTGATGAATAATAATGGTTTATTATTGGTATATTCACCTATTAATATTATTATATTAATATATGAATGTTTAATCTATTTATAGTTCTTTCTTAACGATCTGAGGAATGTGAAGTCTGAGGGAGTTTTGGTAAACGTCCAGTTGCACTTGTCAAATTCTGATTTGCCAGAAGTTATAAACAATTATCGTTGAAAGGAGCTGATACTTCCTGTTCAAGTCAGTTCCTGCAGAACCAAAGACCTAAGCTAAAATTCATCCTACTGGAAGTCAAACCAGACTTTTGGTGGAATATTTTTAGTGAAATCAGAGCCATCCTTTTGAACAACAATCGTTATCCGGCAAAACTCATCAGCCAGGAAACCGAACAGCCTGCAGCCCAGAAGATAATCTCTGGACCAACTGAGGGGAGTCAGAGTCAGCCACGAACTCTGGCATCCAGAAGTAACGCCTCGGGTACGAGGACCTTCACCAGTTGGATCCCCGAGAAACCTCTACACCTGGGTTTGTGGCTCTTGCTCTGTCGTCGGTGAACATAACTGATAATTAAACCAAAACCAACAAAGAAACAGACAGCTTACTTTGACACTCAGATATCAGTATCTTCCTAAGATCCTTAATGAGGCCTTTTAATAACATATAATATCATCTTCCATCATTTATCATTCATGATGTCACATGATTTGGACTTCTGGGTTTGAGTGAACGCTGGCGCGTTTGGCTGTCGCTGCTCACCGGTTAAACTTTGATTGTTTTATTGTTGACTGGTACTTTTGGATTGTGGACCCTTGTTCACCGTTAATGCTATATTTATTCACTTTTTATCACTTTTTATTGATCTGTCAAAAGCCTTTGACACTGTAGACCATGCTGTTTTAAAACATAAGCTTCCTTGTTTGGGCTTGTCTGAACATGCAATCTCATGGTTCACAGACTACTTGAAGGACAGAACTCAATGCGTTAAATGTGATGGCTTGTCCTCTGAATTTTTGAGTGTCCACAAAGGGAGTACCACAGGGTTCAGTTTTGGGACCCCTCTTGTTCATTATGTATATTAATAACATAGGACAAAATGTGTCGGATGCTAATATGCACTTTTACGCTGATGACACAATCATTTACTGTTTTGGAACATCCCCCACTAAAGCTGTTGAAGTCTTACAGAAAGCTTTTAATGAGGTCCAACAAACACTTCTGCAGGTAAAATTGGTCCTCAATGCTGACAAAACTAAACTAATGTTGTTTTCACACTCTAAAAAAAGACCTCTAAGTGTGCCCCCAGTGACCACTCNAGATGGAGGCATGTGGGAGGCAGGGCCAGGGAGAAGTCTTTAACGACAGTAGTCCCCTCTGTACACTCCACCTCCCTCTGCTCCCCACTCGTCTAAACCTGGGCTAACATCAGAATTTAACCATAAGCCCTATCAAATAGAAAAGTTTTGAGCCTAGTCTTAAAAGTAGACAAGGTGTCTGCCTCACGCACTAATGCTGGGAGCTGGTTCCACAGTAGAGGAGCCTGATAGCTAAAAGATCTGCCTCCCATCCTACTTTTAGATATTCTAGGAACCACCAGTAAACCTGCAGTCTGAGAGCCAAGTGCTCTGTTAGGAACATATGGAACAATCAGATCACTGATGTATGATGGAGCTTGATTATTAAGAGCTTTATATGTGAAAAGGAGGATCTTAAAATCTATTCTGAATTTAACAGGCAGCCAATGTAGGGAAGCTAAAACAGGAGAGCTGTGGTCTCTCTTTTTAATTCTCATCAGAACTCTAGCTGCAGCATTTTGGACCAGCTGAAGACTTTTGACTACATTCTGTGGACCTCCTGATAGTAATGAGCAGCGGTCTTCCCCATGATTGTGTAGCCTACAGAACTAGACTGAGAGACCATTTAAAGGCTTTTGCAGGTATTTTAGTTCATTAGCTGATTAGAGTGTGGCACCAGGGGTCTTCAGTATAGAACCTTTTCACAATATTCTGATATTCTGAGATCCTGAATCTGGGATTTTCATTAGTTGTCAGTTAGAATCATCAACATTAAAGAAATTAACATGTGAAATCTATCAGTCTCTGTGTGATGAATGAATCTAAAATACAAGCTTCACTTTTTAATGAAATTACTGAAATAAATCAACTTTGTCATGATTTTCTAATTTTATGACCAGCACCTGTAGAATTGATCTGGGTTCATGGGTGCTGATCCAAAACATTCATTATCTTCTGGTTTCCTGCTCTTTGTAGGTGAAGGTCCTGTTTGCTGGGCAGGACATCGACAGAAGCCCCTTCATAGTAAATGTCTCTAAGACCATGGGTGACCCAACCAGGGTTCAGGCCCGCGGGCCTGGACTGCAGCCAACTGGGAACGTGGCCAACAAACTTGCGTACTTCGATATTTACACCGCAGGTGATTCTCTTATTTGATATGGACCTGAAGCAGAGGGACATGTTTGTGGTCCAAACGGTTTAAAGTCCTCCTGTCTGTCCATCAGGGGCTGGTACCGGAGATGTGGGCATCGTCATTGTAGACTCAAACAGTCGGAGGGACACTGTGCAGATCGTCCTGGAGAACAGAGGGGACAGCGTATTCCGGTGCACTTATGCACCTGTCCTGGAGGGGAATCACACTGTCTATGTCACCTTTGCTGAGCAGCAGATCCCTAGAAGTCCTTTCACCGTCTACATCTCCGAGGGTGGGTCCAAAACGCCAGACTGTCTTCTACTTCTCGATTCTTCTCCAGGTTATGGGTTTCCCTCTGTTTGGATTGTCCATCATCCCAAAGACCGATTGATGTTCAGACTGACTGGATCTGTTGGGTCTCTGATACCAGGTCTGGTTCTCGTTGGGTTAGACCAGGTACCGTTGGCTCTGCGGTCTAGTCAGCAGGGCTTGGACATATCTAGACCAGGATTACATGTCTTACCTTTTATCTGGACTAAAGCAGAGGTCGGATGTGTCCACATGGTGAAATGTGACCTTGGGTCTACCTGCTTTTGTTGCACCTGAGGCTTAATTCCAGTCCCGACTAATGTTTTCACTCAAAACCAGAACCTACTGTTCTGTGGTTTTGGACTGTTTGATCAGACTCTTTATATCTTATCCTGACACAGGAACTTTTGGGGAATTACCCTGGAGGAAAGGGATGAGTGGATTAATCTCAGACCTTTATGTGGTCCTCGGACTTCATCTGAAAGACTAGGAATAATTCACAATTTAGGAAACACCCCCAATCGACCCAGCATTGGGTTCTAGAGAACCCAGGACCTGAGTTTGTATCTGAGTCTCTTCCTCAGTATGAACCTGACCTGAAATTTGGAATTGGCTTTACTTCAAATTCAAATTGAAAAAGACTTTATTAATCCCAGAGGGAATTTAAATGTTGTTGTAACTCATTCTTCAAAGCAATAATAAAGTAATAGAAGCAATAATAATCTCATGTTAGTATGATATCTTTAAAGAATCATGGACTTGAAGGTTTCATCAGAGGTTTCTGGACCTTCTGCGTTCCCAGGCCAGAGCTGGACTAATTCTGTCCAGATTTAGGTCTCTGACCTTGTGACTGACCTGGGCGATGTGGCTGCAGATTTGGGCCGGTCTGTTGCAGTCATTGTGTCCTTGGGCAAGGCACTTAACCTTCTGGAGGTGGGACTGGTGGTTTCTGTCAATGTGCCTTAGGGCAGGTGTTGTTACAATGTAGCTCATCACCATCAGTGTGTGGTTGGGTGAATAGCCTCTTTTATAAAACAATGTTGCCCATTTGCTGCAACGCCGAGGCGGCATCAGGGAGCCTTAGGTTGTTTATAAGTGGTCAGACCGTGGCGCTAATGTGGCGCAATCGTGTCCTTTTTACAAAAAAAAAAGCGTGATGGCAATATAAATGGGGTCTGGGGGCGGACTCTGCGCTGTCATGGACTTCCATGTATCTTGAACATAACTTTTTATTGCGATCGAAGCCGCGCTCATTACGTTTTTTTGACAAGCCGCTCCTAAAGGTGTCTGTCCTCCACAGTCCCCGTGAACTGTCTGATGATCGGAGCTCCAGCTCTAATGGAGAGACCTCCTGGAGGTTCTCAGCTGATTCTGTTTAAAAAAGCTAAACTTATGCCAGTGTTTACTTTCAGTTCATTATAGTTTCCGGCCAGAGCTCGGCAGTAACTCCCCACATGATCATGACACCACCCTCTGTTGCGTCAAGGCATAATGTGCATTCACAAGACAAACATTGTGGCAATATTATACCAAGCGTGGCGAAACAAATGCCGCAAAATTCCCGCATCGCCATGCTGCCACGGCGCGTTTATAAGACACACCGTGGCGGCAGTGTTACGCTGATTTGCTGGCATGATGTGTCTAAGGGCTAATGACTAGTTGTGTTGTAAAGCACCTTGGGGGGTTATAGAACCCTAGAAAGCGCTATATCAAATACAGGCCATTTACTGTTCACCATGAACTTTTCTACGGTTTTGTTCCAGCTTTGGTGGTGCTGCCACCTGCTGGTCTGGAGGTCCCTTTCCTCATTCACTGTTGTTCCCTCCTTCAGTTTCACAGAGCGCTCCTTCTCCTGGCTCTCCAGTGCAGATAGTACCTCAGTCCATACGCACCCCACCTTCAGACAAGACAAGGAGAGCCCCCCCACCAACACCTCCAAAACCCAGGCGACCAAGTTAGTACAGGCCCTAGAATGGGGGAGGGGGATGACTGGATCTGCCTGTGCTTGTCCAGTCTTGTTGAAACCATGTGGAGGGGTCTTTACAGCTTCACAGCATGTGCCAGCACCGCTTGGTCCTCATCTGTTCCTACTGTCTCTACAGAAATGGATGGGTGGATGGATGGATGGATGGATGGATGGATGGATGGATGGATGGATGGATGGATGGATGGATGGATGGATGGATGGATGGAGGGAGGGAGGGAGGGAGGGAGGGAGGGAGGGAGGGACTTTCCCAGGGAGGCTCAGGAATGTGATCCTCCTATTAGTTGGAACACACCTTGTGGTCCCCCTTTTTTAAATAGGGGGACCACTACCCATGTCTGCCCTCAATATCCACACAATAATGCAGCGCCCTATCAGCCAGCACAACCATACAACATCCAGCACCCTAAGGACCTCCGGGCAAATCTCATCCACCCCCGGGACCCTGCTTTTTGACCTCAGCACCAGAGATAGGAGAGCCTTACCCAAAATCTCCAAACTCCGCTTCCTGACATGCCGGTGGGATTGAGGAGGTCTTTGAAGTACTCGGCTCACCGATCCATTATGTCCCACGTTGAGGTCAGCAGCACACCGTCCCCACTATAAACACTGTTGGTAGCGCACTGATTTCCCCTCCTGAGATGTGAATGGCGGACCAGAACCTCCTCTGTCATATGGAAGTCTTTCTCCATGGCCTCACTAAACTCTTCTCACACCTGAATTTTTGCCCCCGTGACCACCTGCTGCATTTTGCTTGGACTATCAGCTGCCTTTGGAGTCCCACAGGCGAAAAAGACCTGATAGGACTCTTTCTTCAGCTTGACAGCATCCCTAACACCAGCGGGTTCGGGGTTTTCCTCCAGAACAAGCATCGACGACCCTGCAGCAGTAGCTCTGGTTGACCGCCTTGACAGTGGAGGCACGGAACATGGCCCACTCAGACTCAATGTCCCCCGTCTCCCCCGGAACGTTTTGGAAGTTCTGTCGGAGGTGGGAATTGAAGCTCCTTCTGACAGGAGACTCTGCCAGATGTTCCCATCAGACCCTCACAGCACGTTTAGGCCTGCCAGATTGGCATCTTCCCCCACCATCGAAGCAAACTCACCACCAGGTAGTAGTCAGCTGACAGCTCCGCCCCTCTCTTCACCTGAGTGTCCAAAACTTGCGGCTGCAGATCAGGTGAGACGACAACAAAGTTGATCATTGAGCTGCAGCCTAAGGTGTCCTGGTGCCAAGAGCACATATGGACACCTTTATGCTTGAACATGGTGTTCGTTATGGACAATCCATGACGAGCACAGAAGTCCAATAACTAAACACTGCTCTGATTCAGATCAGGAGGACCGTTCCTCCCAACCACACCTCTCCAGGTCTCACTGTCGTTGTCCACGTGAGTACTGAAGTCCCCCAGCAGAACGAGGGAGTCACCAGGAGGAGCGTTCTCCAGCACCCCCTCCAGGGACTGAGCTGCAGTTTGGTGCATAAGCACAAACCACAGTCAGGACCCGTCCCCCCCACACGTAGGTGGAGGGAGGCTACCCTCTCATTCAATGGGTAAACCCCAACGTACAGGCACCAAGATGGGGGACAACTAGTATGCCCACCCCTGCTCGGCGCCTCTCAGTGGGAGCAGCTCCAGAGTGGTAGAGAGTCCAACCCCTCTCGAGGAAACTGGTTCTGGAGCCATGCGTCGAGGTGAGTCCGACTAGATCTTAGTCAGAACCTCTCAACCTCACACACCAACTCAGGCTCTTTCCCCACCAGAGAGGTGACATTCCACGTACCTAGAGCCAGCTTCTGTAGCTGAGGAGCAGACCACCAAGGTCTTCGGCTACCACCCAACACACACTGCAGCTGACCCATTTGGCCCCTCCCACGAGTGATGAGCCCATGGGAAGGGGGAGCCATGGACGCAAGCCAATGTGCCCCACCCCCAGGCCTGGCTCCAGAGGGGGGCCCCGGTGATCCGTGTCCGGGCGAGGAAACACTGTTTACATATCATCAGTGATGAATGATGAAAGAACCTGACCTCCCGTATTGTTGGATCATCATCCTCATCGTGTGCAGCTGATTTCCTCCTCATCAGTAACTCTTCCTCCTGCAGCTAACATTTACGTTCAAGCATCTTTTTCTGTTCTAAAATCTAAAATTTCTTACCTTTAACAGGACAAAGTTTCTGTTTCAGAGGCTGCAGATCTGAACTTTGCCCTTTGGTTCAATAAACTGCTTTTCTCAGCCAGCACTGACTAACAGCACCTCCTGCATCTCTGCGTGTCTGTGGTTTATGTTTCCTCCCGTTACAAAGTGAAGAATCTGAAGCTGAAACATTTCATGGTTTTAGTTCAGGGAGCGACAAGACCAATGTTTATCTCCCTCTGGTTCTGACAGCCTGTTACCCGAACGCCTGCCGGGCCTTGGGCCGAGGTCTGCAACAGAAGGGCCTGAGAGTGAAGGAGGTGGCAGATTTCAAAGTTTACACTAAAGGAGCCGGCAGCGGGGAGCTCAACGTCGACGTGAAGGGACCGAGTATGTCTGGTTTGTGATCGTGTGACCTCTCCACCAGTTTACACAGGAAACATTTAGTTGTTACATAAATAACAAGTGACTTTTCATTTTTATTCTTTTCCAATTCAGTTTTTTAGATCTTCAACAAACTTTCAGAAAATTAAATAAAAATTTCATCTACAGTTTTATTCAAATTCAAATGAAGTCAGTTAAAATGACCTCTTCCAGAGACCAGATATGTTATGTATGTATCAACACAAACCGTAAACAGAAGCGTGAAGTAACTAGTTACATTTACTTCAGTAATATTTTAATTTATTTCAACAAAAAAGCAACATTTAAAGAAAACTGCAGTAAGTATCCATCAACAACATTCCTGTATGATTTGAATGAAAAGAGCAGAAAGAAGAATCTTATATTATCTGCCCTATTTACAGACCATAATAGTTTATCCATATCTCCTTACATACAACACAAATCCAAGAGGAAGAAGTGGTACATTTAAAAAATCATAAGAAAAGAAATCAACATTAAATTTAAACCACAACACACACAGAAACATCAGAGTCACAGAAACAATGTTCCTGCACTAATGTACAAACTCAGCTACAAACCCTATTTTAGTCGTTTCATACTTCCTTAAAGGTAGTTGTTTTACTCATTAAGTATTTGGTTCTAAACTTCAGGAATTTGCAGATAATTTTATATTTTATCAATCTGATTAAAATATTTTTATCAAAATAAACCAGCTGTTATGCCCAGCTACTCGGTACTCGAGTAGCCTTTTACCAAACACATTTTACACCTACTTGTCTTATCTGACTACTTTTTACTTCTGTTTGTGTAAAAACACAAAGTAATGCTGATCTTACTAGAGTATAATCTCTGGCTACTCTCCCACTTCTGCTGTTAAACAACATTTAAACATTAAAGGTTTCATCGCCTGATGACTAGAACTAAATACTTCTGCTTTCTGAATGAGCTATTTTTTTGTATCTAGTTGTTTTTGTTGATAATTTTACAGACTGTGTTTTTGTTTTTTTGTCCCCATTTGAGATTCAGTGCTTGCTTCTCATTGTGAGATTTTCTGTTTCCAGAAGGTCTGGAGGAACCAGTCAAGGTGCTTGAGATGGAAAATGGAGCTTATGAATGTAATTATTATCCGGTCATGATGGGAAAATACCTGATAACCATCACATGGGGAGGACACGGCATCCCACGCAGGTAAGAGGAACGCAGCAGATCATCCACCTGCTACAATCGGTTAACGTTACACACATTTGTTACTTTGTGCTCAGACGATGTCCCGATAAAACAGAACCGTAGGGGTCTGAGGATGGAACCCTGAGGTTCCCCAAAGATTCTCTTTTGTGTATTTGTGAAAGTTTTACCTGTTTAGTAATGAACATTTTCTGTTTCAGCCCCTTTGATGTGTATGTAAGTGAGGAGGCGGGGCCTCAGAAGGTGAGGGCCTGGGGTCCAGGTCTGGAGACTGGAATGGTTGGGAAGAGTGCTGACTTTGTGGTGGAGGCCATCGGAACAGAAGTGGGAACTCTGGGTATGTAACACCACAGTCCTGCTCTTTAATGATGAGTGCGTTACCTGTTTACACCTGCATTCACCACACCAGCACCAGCAGAACCACAAACTATTGTAGGTTGTCAGAATCACATCTGCTTCTGCTTCCTTGGTCTTTTGTCTTCTACTCACTTTGCTTTGAAGAGCAACATTCACAGAGAAACCATGTTTTAATTATTATTTCTGATTCTAACGGGTCACTCTGAGTGTTTCATGCAGGCTGAACATGAAAATAGTCTCCTCCACCTATCTCCTGCATTAGCTTCTGATAGAAAATAGACTCTAGGTGAAACTCTAGGATTAGAAAAGCCTGACAGATCTACGTCACACTGTCACTGAACATTCATGGACTCACCCATCTGGACTCACGACGGGGAAGGCTGTTGTTGGTTTAGCGTCCAGGAAACAGCAGAGAACGTCTGGGCTAGTAGAAGCTAACCGTTAGCATTAGCAACTCCACCACACAGCAGAACTCCTCCAGGCTTGTGTTATTGGTGGAGATAAAACATCAACGTTGCAGAGCAAACAGAGTCAGTGGTAGAGTCGTGTTGCTGTTAGCCAATCAGAGGAGAGGTGTCCACATATCAGGAAGTAAGACTCCAGATCCCGTCGTCTGAAGCTCAGCTGTGATGTGGCTCACTTCTGGTTCCTGAAACAGGAGCACCACAGAGATGAACTCACAAGGCATTCGTTTATACTAGAGATGACTGCAGATGTGATGTATAAACAAGTGAACTTGGTCTTTAACTAGTCGTTCGCGTGTGTTTACTGACCAACGCTGGTGTGTAGGTTTCTCTATCGAAGGCCCCTCTCAGGCAAAGATCGAATGTGATGATAAAGGTGACGGATCATGTGATGTCCAATACTGGCCAACTGAACCTGGAGACTATGCTGTCCATGTCATATGTGATGATGAGGACATCAAGGACAGTCCTTTCATGGCTCACATCCTTCCTGCTGCCAACGACGTGTTTCCTGAGAAGGTCGGAGCAGAACCAAGCTGGATTTACTCACTCCTCAGGTGTTTAATGTGAAACCTGATTCATTCGGTGCTTTCTGCTCCTCAGGTGAGATGTTATGGTCTCGGTCTGGAGCCTCTGGGCTGCATCATCAACAAACCAGCTGACTTTACCATTGACACCAGTGGAGCTGGCAGAGGAGAGCTGAAGATCTATGCTCAGGTCAGAAGTATGAGGTTCTGGACTCTTCTACTAACACGATCTTCATCCTTTCCTTCTGTACTAAGGATGTGAAATCTGTCTCTTCAGGATTCAGACGGTTTTCCAATTGACATACAGATTACAGACAACGGGGACTGCACCTACTTCTGTGTTTACATTCCCACCAAACCTATCAAACACACCATCATCATCACCTGGGGAGAAGTCAACACACCCAACAGCCCTTTCAGGGTATGACCGTCTCCACCTAAACCGGAACAGCCTGTAGGATCTGTCCTCCATCTGGATGGTAGCTTCTCAGATGAGGTTTAGATCAGTCGGTAAAATCCAGAAGGATCCACATCCTCTATTTAAAAAGATCTCATTCGTTTCAAATGTTTTGAGTTTTAGTCCAAACGATTCTACTGTGAAGCTTAATTCAGTCGGTATGGTTGTTTGGATGTTGATGTTTAGGTGATGATTGGAGAGGGCAGCCATCCAGAGAACGTGAAAGTTTACGGTCCAGGTGTTGAGAAGATGGGACTGAAAGCCAATGAGCCGACATACTTCACTGTGGACTGCAGCGAGGCAGGACAAGGTGGGACAAACAAGCTCTTATAAGTATCTGTTATAAGTATCTGGGTATCTGGCTTGACAGCACACTTTCATCTGACATTCACATTAATTCATTACTCTCTAAAGTCAAGTCAAGGATTGGGTTTCTATACCGCAGCAGGTCATCCTTTACTCATTCTGCAAAGCAAACCTTGGTCAAAATGACAATCCTTCCCATCTTAGATTACGGTGACATCATTTATAGGACTGCTTCCAAAAACCTTCTTCATAAACTCGATGTCATTTATCACTCAGCAATCCGTTTGGTCACTGGTGCCCCTTTCACTACTCATCATTGTGATCTGTACTCACTCGTTAACTGGCCATCACTCCATTCCTGCAGGTTGTTACATTGGTATCAATTTATATACAAAACAATCATCGGTAGAACACCGTCATATCTTCGCTCATTACTCATCACTTCCAACAACCAGTGCATTTTACGTTCCAGTAACCTAATCTCTATGGTTATTCCCAAAGCTCGCACCTCCTTTGGCCGCTCCTCATTCCAGTTTGCTGCTCCCAATGACTGGAATGAACTGCAAAAATCACTAAAGCTCACTACCTACGTTCCATTATCTACCTTCAATAATTCATTATGATCAATAGTTTCTGATCAATGTGCCTGCTTCTGAGTACTTAAAGATTGTTTTAAGTCTGTTTTCACGGCTTGTACATATCATATATGAGCAGTGTTTGCGAAAACACATCGGACAGTCGGACGTTACATGATTTAATATTGTCCGACGAAAAACTTTAAATCGTTGGCAGTGGCGGCTGGTGAATTTTTTTTTGGGTGGGGCGCATTTTTTTATTTTATTTTTTTATGTTAGTTCTTGTGAATGGTTTTTATCTTGAGAGGCGCTATATAAGCGGTCGTCTTTTCTTCTTTTTGCAGGTCAGTTTTTCAGATGCACTAACCACATATCACCACTAGGGAACGCCAAATTACCATTCTTATGCTTCACACAACTTGAAATCTACGGACCGGTCCAGGAGCACTTAGCTACAAAGTTGTTCCAAAAACATGCTTCATATTGACCAATATATGCAAACCTCACACACACTAAACAGGAAGAGGCTCTTTTAAAGGATAGAATCCACGTTTTCTACCTCAACACCACCCAATGACTGCTAAATGAAAAGCAAAACAAAGCTATTTTCATGAAGTCAAAAGCTAAATTCTGTCTTCCCTTGCTGGTCAAAATAATCCATCTTATAGTAAAAAATCCACTTGGTTCGTAGAATCCAATGATAAAAAGATGAAACTACTAGTTTTCTCCATAGTCAACGTTAGCAGCAGCTCCACAACAACAAAGGACGGTGAACTAGCCTGTGGAGAAATTTCCGGTTCTTTCTGGGCTGGGTGAGCTGACCAATCAGCATCCTCCTCCTGATCTGAGCAGACTCCCCCGTTTGCTTGCGATCGCAACCATATGCGCCCAACAGCTCTCCTATTCCTTGTCGTTGGGGATCCAGCGCGCATGCGCCAGTTAGCCCGTATTAAGTCAATGGTAAAGATTGCTGCGCCCGCGAGAGGACACGTGACAGGAAGTACGTCGATGTTTCGGCCGTGTTAAAAGTATTAACTTTATTAAACTACAATTAAATGCAGATTACACACAGCACTTACAGCCCATAAGGTGTATAGATCGTTTAGTTTAAATTTGATGTTTTTTTAAATACATTTTGTGATTCCTCTCTTCTTCTTCCTCTTCCTGTGAGACTGGTGGGGCGGCGCCCTAGCGCCCCCTATGGACGAGCCGCCACTGATCGTCGGACATTATGACCGACGCCATGCGTCTTCTCTGAACGTGCCAAAATAAAATAAACTTCCTGAAAACCACAAATTGCAGACTGTTTGTTGGCTTCCCCTGGAAGCCCTCAACTTACACACCCAGGGGGAGCCCGAAAAAAGATCCAGTTTCTACATATATTACATTATTTATTTATTTGGACTCTCAGCGTAGCGGGTCTTTTTTGGGCGGAGAGGATGGAGAGCGGCAGAGCGCTGATTACTGATGCGCACCGCCGGGCAGCTGCGTCCTGCGCACGGCCACAGTAACATTCTCAAAGTGGCGCCACCAAAAAAAACATAATTAACACGCGATCGTTCATGTTTGCTCGTACCTTCGCTTTCATTTGTGCCTGACGCGCTCCGCTGCTGAAGAGCTCATCTCCCGTGCTTCGGTGACTTCACCTCACTCCCACACCCAGGGCCGTTTCAAAGCATTTCGGGGACCACGGCACAGTGCCCCCAAGAAAAAGATAATTTCTTTATATTGTGATATTTGTGATGAACTAAATCATCAGACAGAATGACATTTTGTCCTTAACAGCAGTTTATTAGAGTAGTTTAACAAACAGCTGAGATAAACCCGCATCTCCAACTTCCAGCTTCACCTCAACCAGCCACAGCGTCTCTTAAAGGAACAGTAACATCAGGCTACATCAGTCACAAAAAGCCCTTATGGATCATTACAAAATTTAGAAATATTGTCATATATAATATGTTGTTTCTGGTGTTTCATAATAATTTATAATAATTATATGATCTCTAATAATTTCCTGATAAATTCTGTTAATCCTCATTTTATGAATTTGGCAGAAAATCACATTGATGGTTCTTTTTTCAAATTATGTCAACAGATTATTGTCACAATAAAAATATGTATAATATGTAAAGGTCAGAGGTCACTACATTACCCACTGTTAAATAGATACAAATCTGTAGCCCGCGAGGACATTGTGGTTCAAAAATGTCCTGCGTGAAGGCTGGTTTATACTCGGTCCGTCTGCGTGAAACGGACGCACGCACCACCATTTTGCGTCGGCGCAAGGGCTCTCCGACTGGCTCGTGGAGGGTGACGGAGACATGCCCCAAATTTTAAACATCCGTCGAAAGTGACAGAGACCGCAAGCTTGTGATTGGTCAGGATGATGCTTCCTGTAACTTCGTCACCAGCACCGCCGTTGCTCCGTTAATCAGTAAAAAAAATAGTTAGCGGCAGACCCAGAATAGATTGAAGAACGCATCGCGGAAAAGTCCGAAAATATGAACGTTTATTCACCCGTGACTGAAGGAGTACAAAATACGGAGCAAACGTGGATGGAAACGACGGGAAACGTGGGTTTAGAGGTGGCGACTGGATGAAGAGGTGGAGGAGAATGAAGGACACATTAGTCCGTGTTAAAAAGTCTCTGAAATACATTAAAACAATGTAAACACATGAGTAAATACACTATCGAGAACCGGATACATAAGTGTCATGGTGGCATGATATCACAGAATAGCGCTACGCCCTCTGTTGTCCTGGCGGGGAATTGCTTTGCAGCACTCCGCTGCCTGAACACAAGTTCGAATGTGAAAACCTTTCAGACGCTTCGTGTGCGTCTCTCCGTTGCGGAGCTCACAGAGAGTATAAACCAGGCTTTAGACGCTGTCACGTCTGCCAGTTTGGCAGGCGTGGCTCAAAAGTTTTCACAAACACTGATATGAGAACAGGCCTTTGTCTTTATGTCTAGCTGTTTTATCTTATTTTTATCTTATCTGTTTGTGTAAAGCTAACTATGTGTCTGTTGCTGCTGCCTCTTGGCCAGATCGTTGTTGTAAATGAGAATGAGTTCTCAATCAACTCATCTGGTTAAATAAAGTTTAAATAAATAAATAAAAATAAACAAGCCAGGTCCAAAATGTTTAGGTTGTCTTCCAAGGAAACACTGAGTTTCCTTGACTCATGATGTGTGAGACAAACAGCTAAAGAGCTTCATTCTAAAAGGATTTTAGAGGAGACTTCCATTAGTCGTGACTTAGATAAAAACACCTTTAAAACCACCCACAAGTCCAGGTCTGCATGGAAGCATCTTTACACCTCAGGTCCTCTTGGCTTCTTTCAGGTGATGTTAGCATCGGGATCAAGTGTGCTCCAGGTGTGGTGGGACCAGCAGAGGCTGACATTGACTTTGACATCATCAAGAACGACAACGACACGTTCACGGTGAAGTACATGCCTCCAGGTCCCGGCCAGTACACCATCATGGTGCTGTTTGCTGATCAGGTGAGAGCACCGGCAGGTAAATCACCTCTAATATGTGTTGCTTTGGAAGTTAAAACACTGAAATATCTCGTCTTCAATGCTGAAAACAGGAAATCCCCATTAGCCCCTTCAGAATAAAAGTGGATCCTTCCCATGATGCAGCTAAAGTGAGAGCAGAGGGACCTGGACTCAACAGAACAGGTGATTCTGTCTGAAGAACCAGAAATACGATGTTTAAAAAGGCATTAAAGCTGTACAGGTGCGTACTGAGAGGGCACCTGAGAACACGGTCACGGTCTCTTTCCTCACGCAGCTGATGACTCCTAGCTGCAGGACGGGTTATGTGTCCTCACAGCTAAGAGTATTTATAAATGTTTAAACTAGAGATGCTCCAATCCGATCACGTGATTTTAAAAAGATCAGAATCGGGTGTAAAAGATCGGATTTAACCTTTTAAAACAACAAACATGACTTTTTAAATTCATCCTGAGACAGAGGGTTTCAAACGGCTTAGTTTTAATTTAACAAGTTCCTCTACATCAGTATTCTTTGTTTCTTGTACGAAAACAACACAGTAACATCACACAATTTGCAGCAGGCAAGGATTCAGACACCAAGGCGCAGCTGTTAGCAAGCAGGCTAACGCTGAGCTAACGTCTCTTCTCAGAACTAAAATGTCTGCAGCTAGGTGGTATTTTAAACCGGACAGCGAAGGCAGAGCTACAGCCACTTGTAATGTGTGCATTCTGGGCATTCAGTGGCAGAGATGAATGATACGCAGCCTTCAAAACAGATTACTTTCACCTTCGGTTTTTCCCTTTGGGCGTCAACAAAGCAAATCACCTGTTTCCATTAATTCCCAGTTTGCCACCAACAGTCCCAGTTCACAGCGAACTCGGACAAAAACGCAGAGCCAGCCGACAGAAAAAGATAGGCTAATAAACAAAGAGAAATTGCCAACAGACTGCAAAAAGTCGGGGTTTTGTCTGCTGCAGCACCCGAGCTGTGTGTTAGCTACAGGTGTCATGCAGGGAAACGTTAGCCTGCCTGCCGAGGCGCCGCGTGCCTGCCCCGTCACGGGAACACGCATCGCTCAACACAGCTGCTGATTGAGGGAGTAAACTTGAAATGCTACTTTTAAATATGTTCGTAACACGTTTTTTTAATCAGTGCACTTTCTAAAAAAATGAAAGTGAAACTTAGGACAACTTGGATGTTTTATTTTCTTCTTATTTTAATGCTTTCCTGAAAAGTATCGGATCGGGACTCGGTATCGGCAGATACTCAAAATCAAATGACTCGAAATCGGATCAGGAGCAAAAAAACGCGATCGGAGCATCCCTAGTTTAAACATGTTAGCATTTTCATTTGTTACTTAACTACATACAGTTCACGCAATTATTGTATTAATTCCATTCAGGTTATTTATATAAGAACCAAATCATAACCAGTCGTCACAAAGAAAACGTTCCCACTGAACCCACTCATCAGTGCCCCGAGTTCAGTTCATGATGACAGTCAGTTACAAGTTTCCTATGTAAGGAACCCAGCAGATTGCATTGAGTCACTGACTAGTGTCAGTGTCTTTTCAACAATCCTCATACTAAGCAAGCATGTAGCGACAGTGGGAAGGAAAACTCCCTTTTAACAGGAAGAAACCTCCAGAGGATCCTGGCTCAGTATGAGCAGCCATCCATGACTCACTGGGGGTTGAGAAGACAGAGCAGACACACACACACACACACACACACACACACACACACACACACACACACACACACACACACACCTCCTTCAGTCAGCTGCTCCTGGAGGCCCACAGACCAACCATGGCCTGTGAGCCTCCTCCTTCAGCCTGATGACTCCCCTAACCTCAGGCCAGACAATACGACTACAAGTCAGTCATTGACCTGCAGCCTGGGCTACACTGGGACCACATGTACCCATGGAATGGAGAGAGAGAAAGGAGAGATGTTCGTCCCGACTGTGTTTTATTGGGTCACATCTGAGTCCAAACCTGTTCTGTTTGCTTACTGCACAACGGCCTCCTGGCCAGAATGGTTTGATTTTTCTTTACTCGTATTATATTTCTGTTAACCACGCATGACTTTTGTAATGTTTTAAACACTACATGGATAATCTCTCACCTGTGATGCTTTGTATTCTGGCATTGTCTTGGTTCTGACCTGACTAGGTGTGGAGGTTGGAAAACCAACTCACTTCAACATCTACACAAAGGGAGCAGGAAAAGCCAAACCTGAGGTTCATTTCATCGGAGCTGCTAACGGTGAAGCTGTTAGAGACTTTGAGATCATTGACAACCATGACTATTCGTACACCGCTCGGTACACCGCCATGCAGCAGGTACCGCAGCGACTCGAGCAGCTCCAGCAGAACCTCGTTTAATAATCCCAGTTAATAGCTATGTGTGTGTCTCTCAGGGGAACATATCCATCACCGTCTGCCATGGAGGAGACCCCATCCCTAAAAGTCCATTCAGCATCTCTGTAGCCCCCCCACTGGACCTCAACAACGTCAAAGTTCAGGGACTAAACAACAGTAAGTGTACAGAGAGCTGTCAGGCCAAACCCATAAAACAGCTGGTTCAGATCCTGTGTCTCTGCAGGATTCCTGCACCAATTCCCCGACATTTTATTTTAGTAAAATGGATAAAAAAAATTAGAATTTAGCAAAGATCAAGCTTTACTGTTGAAAAAACTCAATAATCACGTGAGTCTGCTGTTTGTCTTCAATCCAAAGAGGTGGATGTTGGGAAGGATCAGGAATTCTCCATCAGCACTCAAGGGGCTGGAGGTCAGGGAAAACTGGATGTCAAGATCACGTCTCCATCACGCCGTCCAATCCCCTGCAAGCTGGAATCGGTCACAGCCAGTGAGGTTCACACAGTAAAGTACACCCCCCCCGAGGAAGGACTGTACAGAGTGGAAATCACCTATGATGGAAACCCCATCCCTGGAGGTCCGTTCACTGTGGAGGGCATCATGCCCCCCGATCCTTCAAAGGTGAGTCACTTTACAATAACCTCCCATGCAAACCAGTGTCTTAGTCTGATGGATGGATGGATGGATGGATGGATGGATGGATGGATGGATGGATGGATGGATGGATGGATGGTGGATGGATGGATGGATGGATGGATGGATGGATGGATGGATGGATGGATGGATGGATGGATGGATGATGGATGGATGTTTCTGGAGTAATAGGTTAGGACTGATTCGTTTAGGTTTAGCTGTCAACAAGATGGTGTTTCAGTATAAATACAAGAAGGACATAAGACTTTAACTTCTGTGGCTGTTGATGTCAGCTGGTTTATTAACATCCACACTCAGTGTAGCAAGCCGTCTGTAATAACAAATAATTTGCCATTAAGTCAAGTATATTACAGGCACAAAACCCATTTCCATTATGAGCCACAGGGCCCAGAGACTGAGCAAAATGGTGGATTGACAGGGGAGGCTTGTTGAGCAAACAAACTGTATTAGGCAGAGCACTGTATAGTAGACCATCATCATTATATTGTTCCTCCACTTTAAAGGCAGGGTCCGTAAGTTGATGTGATCAGAGCAAGGAGGGGGAGATTTTAAAATTCGAAAGGCTGTTACTCTATCCCCGGCCTTCCTGAATGAGCCAAAAGCCACGCCTCCTAACGTGCACATGCAGGGAAAGCCAGTCAAGAGAGAGAACATCAGAAATGAAGCGCTATTGGTCAACGTGGTAGGCTTGCAGAAATGATTAGTTTAGCTGTAAAGCCAGGGGAGGGACTTAGGAGAAAAATAAAATATGAAAGATGACTTACTTTTTCTCATAGAACAGGGTCAGATGATCACATTTAAGCATTTTTAAAGTTATTTTAACAATTCCAACTTACGTACCCTGCCTTTAATGAAGAATGGACAGAAAAGTATGTATTTATCCTGCCAAGCTTTGGAAATGCTGTACCTGTGTGCCTCATTTGCAGCAAGACTGTCGCTGTCACTAAAGAACATAATCTGAGTCGTCACCACACCACAAAGCATGCAAACTTCAAGGAGTCATATCCTGAACAGTCAGAGGCCCGTCGAAAGAAAATTTCAGCTTTGAAATCCCAATACTTCCATTGCAGCGGGATTATTAACTGAACTTCAACCGAACAAGAGCAGGCAACAAGTGCCTCGCTGCAGGCC
>SSNS01000294.1:723549-741049 GCA_006937985.1 Aphyosemion australe | reverse complement strand
CTACACCCCAGCCAGCGACGGTCCATACTCTGTGTGTGTGAGATACGCTGACCAGGAGGTCCCTCAGAGGTCTGTGTTGCGTGAATGAGGTTCCAAACACTACGATCCACATGGTGCAGATGTAACCTCTGAAACCATCTTCTCTCAGTCCTTTCAAGATCAAAACATTACCGGCTCATGATGCAAGCAAAGTCAGAGCTAGCGGTCCAGGCCTGAATGCATCTGGAGTCCCAGCCAGCCTGCCGGTTGAGTTCACCATCGATGCCAGGGATGCTGGAGAGGGACTCCTCACAGTTCAGATACTGGTAAGGCCCTTTAAAATCCATCATGTATGTAGAGCAATTACTTAGTTTTTATTTGTAATGTGGGAAATTTAAACGACAGTTTTACTGACCAAAATGTCATCATGAACTTTAACTTACTTAAGGGAATGTTTAGTAAAGCAGATGGGGAAGTGGAGCTTGACCCACTGGAGTTATCTGTTTGTGACTCTTAAAGGGGACATATTACCGTTTGCATTCTTATGTGCTTCCATGTGGCTCTCTGCTGTCTCTGTAAACACTTAAGCCGACTGCACACTGGAAGCATCAGCGGCGTAGAACGGCAGCGGAACGTCGCCCCTTCAAATAGAATCCATTATAGTCTATGGGGTGACACAAACCAGCCGTGGCGCGGCAATTTCCAGACGCGTCCCAGAAGCGGCACACCGCGCTGCGCCGCTAAAGATAGGATCGAGTTCTATTTTTGCTGCGTGTCGCTTCTGGGATGCGTGAATTTCCACAGTTAACATAGGGCTAGACAGGAAATCACACTTGATTTCAGTGTAAAATTCCCGGTAATTTTCAAAATAAAAGTCTATTGCAGCGATGCAATTTCATATCTATGTAGATTACGTCTATACGTGTGACCTCACGGTTTATTTACTTACCGCATCATTCGAGAAGTGCAGCGGTGTGTTTTTCATGGCTTTAATCCTGGCAGTGGAGCGGAGCATTATATGTGACATCACACAGCGATGTCACACGTGAGTGCCTTCTCTTTGGTTTAAAGAGTGAGTAACACGTAAATCAATTTTCTTTTGCTGATAACCTGTATAGATGAGTGTCTAGTAGTGCTGTAGACATGTTTTTTCGGGTGATTGCGGTGGACAGGAAATCCTCCAGCCTGCTGGTGCTTCTGAGTCTGCTCTTCTCCTGAGCGGTAGGTCTGCGTGTTTAATTGCTTGTGCGCGCGCGCTTGTAAACGACTCGTTTTTTCGACTGGGAAACTCCGAAGACCCACTTGGGGGGGTTGAGGATGGTGCTGTAGGTATTTTTCTAGCAGGAAGTCTGCTAGGAATTAGTGGTGTTACTCACTCTTTAATGGCGGATGGCATTAACCGTGACCTTTGAAGGCTTGAGGGATCTTGTGATCTCGCGAGTCCAGCGAGGAGGGCGGCGGTGAAGCCGCTCCGCGGCTGAGATTCTCCCGGTGTGCACTGGCAAGCAGCAAAAATCGCGAGTAAACCGTTCCGCTGCCGTTCCATGACGCTGATGCTTCCAGTGTGCAGCAGGGGTGAGTGTTTGGTTTCAGGAGTTGTCTTCCTCAAATGAGCCATTTCAAAATGTCCCCATTTGTGATGTCACAATAAGGGACATTAGCATAGAACCCCCCTGTCCTTTTAATGCTGAAGGAGCAGCGGCTCTACTCCTTGCCCCTCCTGGATATTTAAGCTTCTCAGCTTCTAACAGGCAATCAGGGGATGGGTGGGCGTGGCCAGCAGCAGCTTGTTTTCAGTGACAGAGCCCTGAAACAGCTCATTCATTCAAGAATAAAGATGCTAAAATAGCTTTATGTGAGGTTTTTGTGCAAAGAATTTCATGGACGTGTTTTGTATCAACCCTATAACTATTATAACCTATAAAAAAGTCATAATATGTCCACTTTAAGCCCGATTGCGACCCAAATAGCCAGGCTTGTTGCTGTCGCTGCAGGATCCTGACGGCTGCAGGCGTGAGGTCTCGCTGTTTGTGGAGGACTGGGGCAGAAGGGTGTGGGAGACTCATATAGTAAAGAAAACCATCCCCTTCAGTATTCTGAAGAGAGGCTGCGTAAGACCTGCACTCTCTCTCCTTCTTCACATCATCTCATGTTCACCCTCACCCCTCCTCTCCTCCCTCCCTGCCTCCTCACCCCCCATAGACAAAAGAGAAGTTGTAATGTCGCCCTCTTTCAGTGATTTTACACATCAGTTGGTGTTGAGCTGCACTATAACAGTTCATGTAAATTTTATAAAAACAATGGGTGGTTTTTCAGCAAATCATTTATATTGTCCTGATTAGAGTTCTGGATTATAGCAGGATTGTGAGTTTGGTCATTTTCAGAATCCATTCTGTTTCAGTTAAGTCACCAAATCATGACAAGAGTCGTCTCAAGGACGAAGTAAAACACTCCAATTGATATCAGTTCATTATGCTAATTAGTTAAACGTTTCCTATTTAAGGAACCCAGTTCGAGTCACTGACTAGTGTCAGAGTCTTTACAGCAATCCTCAAAATAAGCAAGCATGTAGCGACAGTGGTGAGGAAAACTCCCTTTAACAGGAAGAAACCTCCAACAGCGAATCTTCTGGAGAAAAACACTTAGAGAGGAAAGTAAAGTTAACAGCTGAAATAACAGGCAGGGCCAGGCAGAACCATCTTCACCGACTGTACCCCCCCCCCCCCCCCCCCCCCCCCCCCCCCCCCCCCCATCACCCATCTGACTCCATCCAGTGTGTCTCATAATCTAATGAACCAACGTGAATTTCAGTATCAAAGACCTGGCTAACCAAAGTTAGCCGTCGAGCTAACCGTTAGCAGGCGTTACGGTGTTTTGTCAGCAGAATTCAAACAGTGTTTGATCAGTTCTTCAATTCTTTTCCAACTCTGAAATTTTAAATTTGTGAGGACCAGTGGGCTGAGAACATAACTCCATCTGTCCGTTTCTGGGTTTTTCTCTTGTGCAGCAGTCATTAGGAGTTATTTGGAGCTTTTGGAAAAAGAGGAACTCCTGATTTAGATTTAAAACACATCACATTTAGCTAAGTTGTTTAAAAATAGGAAACATTTATTTTATTCTTAGTTAAAATGATGTTCAACATTATTAGAGCTTCAAAAGGTTCTGTAAATAAAGCAGTGGAGACCAGATTAGACCTCTTAAAGGTTCTTCTAGAGCAGGTTCCTGTCCTCAGAGCAGCTTTTGTTTCTGTAGGACCTACCTCCAGATAGAACAGCCTTTGCTGATTGGTCAGCTGTTCCAAAATGGTGCTCTGAAACGCTGTTGATTGCTTTTTGGGTTTGGATCAGTGCAGAACCACCCACAGAGAAGATATGTAGTCTATGAGGTCCAAAGGAGGGAAATCCTGAAGCATAAACCAGGTGTTTCTGGAGAAGAACTTCTGGTGTGTCTGTAAACCGTCACCTGGACAGCAGGTCCCAGCTGTGTCCTCTATCAGCACTAACTTCCTGTCCATGTCAGGACCCAGAGGGGAAACTCAAGAAGGCGAACATCCTGGACAATAGGGATGGGACGTACACAGTGTCCTATGTGCCGGACATCACAGGACGTTACACCATCACCATCAAGTATGGAGGAGATGAGATCCCGTACTCGCCTTACCGGATCCACGCCACGCCCTCTGGAGACGCCAGCAAGTGTCTGGTCACAGGTCAGGCTCCGCCCACCAGCCCGCTGCTCACCTGTCAGCTCCAGAAGCATCTCAGCTGATTGTCTTGTTTTGTTTCAGTGTCTATTGGAGGACACGGGCTGGGTGAGTGTCTCCTCAATATTCAAATGATGCAGGAAAACCTCCAGAGAGCAGATCCTCAGATAAACCAGGACAGAACCTTCATCAGCTGATCTCAGATCTGATCTCCCTCATCAGGTTCAGGGCTCGGCCCAACGATCCAGATTGGAGAGGAGACGGTCATCACGGTGGATGCAAAGGCTGCTGGGAAAGGCAAAGTCACCTGCAAGGTGTCGACTCCCGACGGGGCGGAGCTAGACGTGGACGTGGTGGAGAATGCAGACGGGACGTTTGATATTTACTACACGGCTCCAGAACCCGGGCAGTACATCATCACAATCCGGTTCGGAGGGGAGCACATCCCCAACAGTCCCTTCCACGTGGTGGTGAGCTGCTGCAGACCCAGATCTGGGTTCTGATTGGGTTCGGGTTTATTTCTGTAACAACAAACGGACTAAATGGTTCTGTTATGTTTGTGGGGGTTCTCTTTACCAGTTAAACCAGTTTCTTATCGATGGTAATTCTGGTTCTGATCCAAATGAAGCCTGACCTGATGGCTCTGAAGGACTAACGGTGTTTGTGTGTGCACGTTCTAACTGATGCACCTTGTGTTCCGTCAGGCCAGTGGTACCGACCCAGTAGTGGAGGAGCCGTGTGACACGTCGCCCTTCTCACCTCTCTGGGTATCAGAACCGAGTTACCCGCCCAATAACAGCCCAGCCTCATGGGGTCATTACGTACTGATGCATGTTGGTGTGTGTGTGTGTGTGTGTGTGGAGGGGGGGGGGCGTCTGATTATCCCTCCTCGTTTCCTGTATGTTTCCACCTTTGTCATTAAAAATGTTTCTTGGATCCAGTTTGCCATGGCTTAGACCCAACTGGTCTAACACCAGTGTAAACTGGACCAGATTAGGGTGTTTTTGTCTGCCACTCCTCCTCCTCAGTCCCCTCTGGACCAAATCCCAGTGTTCCCAGTACGTAGTTGGTGACGCTGCTTCCTTCTGGCTCTGATTTCAGGCCACAGATGAAGCGATCAGCCCTGCTGACAGGATGGAGGCCACGCTGCGCCCCTTCAGTCTGGTCATTCCCTTCACTGTGCAGAAAGGAGAGATCACAGGTACAGTCACAGCACCGACACTGATTCACCTGGTGTCACTTCATACTTCCTGTTTGGGTGGAGCCTACTAACTGTTGGCCTGTTACTTATTTTAACAGGGAATGAACTGATCAGAATCAGCTAAAAAGATAAAAGTTCATTTATGTCAGACATTCAACCTAAAGGTGAAACTGATCTATGAGACAGACTGTTGTGGGAAAAAGTTCTGTTTGGTTTCCTAATTCCTTTAGCTCAAAGGATCTGATGTTCCAGTCTGGCGTCCCTCCTCTCAGGCCCGTGTGATGCTGGTTCTGGCCTTCTTCTTTCCTCCGAGCTGGTTCAGCATTTGACTTCTCGTTCTTTTTCCACTCTCCCGGTTTGTTAAAATCTTCTGACCGACAAAGACACGAGCCAAACAGACCGCCTCGTTGCAATCAACGTAAACTCTTCATTTCACTCAATCGTCCTTTATTGTAACCCGATGTACAGTCGGGGAGATTCCGACCATTTCCCATCGTATAATGGTGAATCTGAAGTTTCACAGCATGCACACAGATTATATTCTTTCTCCTGCTGAGCCCGCCTATCGGAGCTCAGGGTCATAAATTTGGTTTTCCCTGGTACCAGACACTTGTTATGGTATCTGGCTCCAGGAACGGAGCCATCTGGTCTAAACTTTCTCCTGTCTTATCTGTCCCTAGGTCAGAGAATCCTCACCTCCCTTTGCACACAGTTTTATGACACCAGAACCAGACCTTCACATGAGATCAAAACCTTCTTGCTTTAGCTGGAACTCACAGCTTGATGTAAACATGCACAGACCATGGCTATATTTAGGATGAATAAAAGTACATGAATCATGCAATAAACCTGGAAAGAAAAGTGATTAACATATTTGATTAACTGGATCCTAAATTCTAAAATTAAAGGCACAGTAGGCAAAAATATATTTTCCTTCCTCAAGACCCATAGATGTTTCAGGCTTGATCTGTTAGAACGGTGATGATTCTGACTTACAGCTGATGAAAACCCCACATTCAACATCTCAGACAAAATATGACATGAAATCAAAACAAGGATTTAAAATAGAGAAACGTCCGACCTCTGGAAAGTATAATCATGCATATTAACTCAGTACTTGGTTTTGGCCTCTGCTGCATCAGTTACTGCTTTAAAGCAGCGTGGTCTGGATGCCATCAGCCTGTGGCACTGCTGAGGTGTGGTGGAACAGCAGGAGGCTTCGGCTCTTCTGGATTGTTCGGTCTCATGTCTCTCATCTGTCTCTTGCCAATGTCCCATAGATTCTTCATGGGGTTGAGGTCCGGTGAGTTTGCAAGCACAGTAATCCCACGGTCATTGAACCAGGTTCTGGTACTTTTGGCAGTGTGGGCAGGTGCCAAGTCCTGCTGAGAAAATGAAGTCAGTATCTCCACAATCTAGTCTGCAGAAGGAAGCACGAAGTGCTCCGAAGTCTCCTGGTAGATGGCTGTGTTGACTCTGGAGTCAGTGAAGCTCAGTGGACCAACACCAGCAGATGACATGACTCCCCAAATCAACACAGACTGTGTGCATGAAGCCTAACCCTAACCCGAACAATACCGATCACCTCTGTCCGATCTTCTTTTTGGGCTCCCCCTGGGTGTGTTGGTTGTAGTCTTCCGGGGGAGCCCATCACCCTTTCAGGGGAGCTGGGCTCCCCCTAGCTCCCCCGTAATTTGAACACCGGTGGGGTCTTCAGAGGTGTTAGCTGGCCTTTTCTTGACTCTAGACCTGTAAACGTCTTGGATGGAGGGAAGGTCTCTGCAGACTTGATTATTCTGTGCTGTCTGAACCACCCTGTTTAGTACTGATAGATGTGTGCAGGACCGAATATGCCAGCTAATATATTTTTTTATGGTGGGAAAGGAGGCTGTTCTTAGCTTTCTTGGTTTATTCAGAATTTCAAAATCACAGCAGCTCAGCGCTACCAACAGTGTTGCCAATTCCCCAGCATGTAAAGTAGCTATTGGCTGTCCCAAAAGTCACTAGAAGTCTCTTAATGACATCATCGCCTCATTTGCATAATGTGCTATTGTAATGGAGACTGTAGGAAAGGGAAATAATGTCATGGGAGGGACAAAAATGGGTTCAAGACAGCGTACATACATGTATAACTACTAGTGAGCTTTCTACATCACAGTTACAACCGTCCTCCTTTGTGCCGGCTTGGGACTGGCATAAATGATGCCAAAGAGCGTTATTTATTTATGCATTGGGTTTGCTTAAATCACAGTAAACAGTGAACATTTTAACCATGATCTATTTTTGGGATAAAATTTGCATTAACAAACTAAACGCACCAAAAAAGGACAATAGAAAAAGCTGCGTGTTCGACATGGGTCAGGAGAATGGCTGGGCTGGTTATCTAACTCTGGCAAATATGTCAACAGACAAAATTTCAACTTTGGGTAGAATATCCCTTTAAAGTAGCCCAGAGCAGTTTTCTGCTCCTCCGCCCTAATGGTTGAAAGTGGAATTACAACAGTCATAAACAACCCTGCTGTAGCCTGTTGTAGCTAGCGCTAACAACGAGCTAACACTAACATGAGCTAACTGATACTAAAATAAACCACAAAGTAAAAAGATCCACACTGTTGGACAAAAATATTATTACTTACAAGTCCAGTAGCAACAAAGCCAGGTCACCATCAGTCTGTGATTTTGTAGCCTCGTTTAGCTCCCTCAAACTAGCATAGACCGATGTTCGCTCTGGTTTTAGCTCTTTGCTTCACCTCCAAAGACATTACTCTGTTACTTTTACTTCCAGGCTCCGCCATTACGCCAACAGAAAAATCAAGCTTATTTTTCTTCTTGATGTGCTTTTTATTGATGATCAGCAAACTGAAAATGCTAACTTCTAGCATTACAGCTAACAGCCTTAAAGCAGGTAAAGAGCGCCCCCTAGGACACCTACCCGCTCCACAAAACTATCTAGTGCGGTTTCTGGTCAGCAACAATCACTGAGATCAACGTTAAAGCTCTAGCTTAAAGCTTAAAAAACTATCTAGTGTTACTTTAAATGAAATTTGCAAACCGAACAGAACATTCCGTCTGTTTCATTAGGCAGCCCGGTTCTGGCTTCGCTTCCTGTTTGGCTGATCCGAGAACGCACCATTCGTGTACATAGAGGGGTATGTGCTGAGGGGGGAGGGGCTGTCAGAGGGCAGACTGATGGGTGGATCAGGATCTAATCATTTAAAAGGACACGGTCACAATGACTGGAAGAGGTTTTTCCAGGATTGTATGTTGCAGAGATGATTAAAATGATTCATTGTATATGAAGAGCATTTAGAACAATATGGCAAAAACATCTTCTACCCCACCTTTAAGGTCTTCTGCGTAGTCCTACAACTGATGCATGTGAAGTTGTGCCCTATCCACTGAGGGGGAGGAGCCTAGAGTATACCAGGTGATGTACACATCGTTGGGGAGCCTTTTGAACTATCATCTCTAGAGTGGTACGCTGAAGGGTCCAGGCCTGAGTCTCTATCATCTCTCTGCTTTTTGATTCATAAAATCCAGAAGCTACTAAATCAAAGTCATTACTGAAGTATATCTGTGACAAAGGTAAAGTGTGTTTCGTCAATCGTCACCAAAGAACCAGGGACCAGAGGTCCGCTAGCTGAGGAGGATCAACGAGGAGGCACCTTGTGGACCAAAAACGTAACACAAGGGTTGGCTTTGTGCCATAATCTGTGGAACGTCTGTTGTTGCCGTGTCTTCTTTTCTGTCATGTTACAATGCAAGGCAGGATCATCGTGCCGATTTTTACCTGGTCCTCCCCTCATGCCAGTCTTAACGACAGGTTCGATCACCATAATGGCTCTAAAGATAATCTTATCTGATAATCTTATCTTGTGTGGTGTGTTAAGAGCACTTTAGTCTGCCCGGAAGCACATTGGGACCACTCAGACCATAAATCGAGGAGATCAAACATGTTAAAATTCTCTTGGTCTGATTTTGAGGACAAATGAGCGTGCTGCCTGTTGAATGTGACGTGTAGCCAATCACAAAGCGAGGGGATGGATGCATGCTGCATGCTCCTCCTATGCCATGCTTGTTTACTTCGAAATTGCATTTCATTTCACAAGAAATCCCGTCTGACAAGGGAATGTTTGTGTGTGAAATCGGTTCATGTGTAGCGTAGGTTCTTCCGTGCTGCTGCACACGTCGCACACTGTAGGAAAGAAACTGTTATCCATGATTTGTTATTGCTGGTTGAGGGGTCTGTTGCATTTTGAAAATCATCTGAATATTTTAAAATCCTGCCGTGTGAACCGAGCTTCAGACTCGAGGTGTTTGTAAGGAAGAAAAACATGCAAACAAACTTTGACTCCGATTAATTCGATGAAAAGTCTCTGATGTCATTTTGAAGGCTGTTTTTATTTTGTCCTGCAGGTGAAGTGCGGATGCCGTCAGGTCGGACAGCTCATCCCCACATCACCGATAACAAAGATGGAACAGTGACAGTGAAGTACTCCCCTACTGAACGAGGACTGCATGAGATGGACATTAGATACGATGGAAACCACATCCCAGGTAGACGCCGGCTCAGTCTGAACATTCTGTTTAAACCTAAATGTCATCAGCAGACCACTTCATTACTGGTTTGGACCTGTCCTTAAACCCAAAATGGACCAAAATTAACTTAATCTTAAAAGATTAAGTTTTATTTAAATGTGTGTATACTATGGTGGCCATATTTAGTAATGTGTTAGCTCTAGGCTTGATATTGGCTTTTTTACCGATATCTGATATACTGATATTGTCTAACCCTTAATTTACGATACCGGTATGACCCAATACCGATATATGTAGCCCTCCCCCCTATAAAAAGAAAAGCTAAATCGTTTTAGGTTGCTAACATTATGCATATTTAAGCTTTACACATTATCTGTGCAAAATAACTACTTCAATTTAAGTTGGTAACAGGACAAAGCGTCATGTTTAATCCGTCTGCAACAGCAGCTGAATCCATTCTCCCTGAGATGATCCTGTGATGCCCTTAGACCTAAAATAATTATTAAATTCTTGATGGGATTAAGTTAGATTGATACATTAATATGAATTTATGTGAAAAAGGTTCAAATGTTTTGTGTTTTGAAAACGTATCAAAGTCAGTTGCATTGATATGGATTTGAAAATGATATTGTTAAATACACAGCCTGGCCCAAAAGAAGCCTCCACCTGGATGTAACTAAGCAGACAGGTAGGAGCCTCCTATTGGATAATTACTGCATGGGTAACAAGTTCTTTAACCCAACTGGAGCAACGAGCTGCTTCTCATGTCTCCAACAACCATGTGGAAAGACACATCTGGTGGTGGTGGAACAGATGTTAGTCTGTGTGAGAAGGGTCACATCACTGGCATGCATCAAGCAGAGAAAACATCTAAGGAGATGCAGAAACGACTAAAACTGGGTTCAGAACTGTCCAATGCATTATTAAAAGCTGGTGTGATGAGTCCAGATGGAGCCTGTTGCAGAGTGATGGGTGCATCAGGGTAAGAAGAGAGGCAGATGAAGTGATGCACCCATCATGCCTAGTGCCTACTGTACAAGCCTGTGGGGGCGGGGCTATGATCTGGGGTTGCTGCAGTTGGTCAGGTCCATAGCCATGGGAACATATTTTCAGCAGGGGGTGCTGAAAAAAAAAAGCTCAGCTGCGCTCAACTCGTTATGGTGAATCATAGCCTACGTGTAGCATAGGCATTGATACGAGTCTCATTATTAGAAAGAAGACAACCTCCAACAGTCTTCAGCACTGCTTGAAAACCTATGACTCCTGTCTGCAGTTGACCAATGAAAACACACCTTTGGGACGCCGCAGCAGCAAGACTCCGCCTCTCTGAGTTTCCATTTCAACTTATGCTTAAAATGTGGATTATAAACTACACACCAGTTTTTATTTTTGTTAAGAGCCCAAATAAAACCGGAGTTATACTAAAATAATTAAACTAAGAATGGGTTCAGTAGCGTTTTGTTGCTGAGGGACAGAGGATGCTGCTGCGTGATCTGACAGCAGGGGTCAAAAGGAACGCAGATGCGCGTCACGGAGCGGAGAAAACACTGAGACAGACATTGACGGCAAAACTTTAGATATTGGAGCGATTTGTGGCAGATAGATAGTTACTTCCCTGTAGTTTAGTGTTTTTAAAGGAGGATGAGAAGGATGGATGTCCAGCAGACAGATCAGCTGTTTAGCTGGAAGACGGGAAAAGGAGACGCGCAGCTGGAGTCTGAGGCCAAAGCGGATCAATTCTTCCTCTTTGAGGAAGATGAGCTGGGTCATGAGCTGACACTAAAAAGTGTTTACTGTGGCGCTTTTTTCTCTTTTTAGCGTTGTAGTGCTTATCTGTAACGTATGCTTTTCGGGGGGTGCGCTCGTGACATAGCATGTCCTCTTGGAGCGAGACGTCGTGCAGTCTGGCTCACTGAAAGGTTGCGCCGTTCAGTGTGGCACCTTTCTGGAGTTCTCACAGTGTGACATGAACAGTCGTGTGAGACGGCCGAAAAACGCACAGTGTGGTCCCGTGGCTGGAGGACTATAAAGATATAGATTGATAGGAATAGATTGATGTGGTTTATCATGCCTCGCTGAGGTTTATTACTAACTGTAGACCACTGACCCATCATTGTGAATTGTATTCTGGAGTGGGACGGCCTTCTTTGTCCACCAGGAGGTTGGCACATTGGTACACTTTCATTTACGTGTTTCTTATGAACGCGCCATGGCGGCATCACGTTGCGGGAATTTTGCGGCATTCGTGCCGCCACGCTTGGTAGTAATATTGCGGTAATATTGCGGCTTCGCCGGTCTTATAAACGCACATTAAGCCTTGGCGCAACAGAGGGAGGTGTCATGACCATGTGATGAATTAATGCTGCGCTCCCGCCGGGAACGATGTTGAAAATGAAAGTAAACACGGCCATAAGTGTAGTTTTTGTAAACAGAATCAGCTGAGATGATAAACTGGAGCGATGCGGAGCTCCGGGAGCTTCTCTCCGTTAGATCTGCAGCTCAGATCATCTGACAGCCCACAGGGATGGTGGAGGACACACACCTGTAGCTGACTGGGGAAAAAAACTACGAGTGCGGCTTCGATCGCAATAAAAAGCAAGTTATGTCCAAAATACACGGAAGTCCGCGACAGTGCAGAGACCGCCCCCATACCTCCTTTTTGCCGCCATCACGTAATCTTTTATAAAACGGACATGATTGCGCAACATTACCGCCACGGTCTGAGCTCTTATAAACGACCTAACGCTCCCTGATGCTGCATCGGCGTTGCGGCAAATTGGCGGCATTGTTTTATAAAAGAGGCTTCTGACTCAAATCTCCCTCCACCATCACTTAGAACTGCCTATCTGAAGTCAAATCTTGGTTCTCTTCAAATTTTCTCAAACTTAATGCTGATAAAACCTACAGTAGCATAAAAATCTACATAATCAATTGACAACTGTTGTGTCCCCCTCCCCCAGGTTAAGAGTCTGGGTGTCATCCTCAATGAATCGCATCTGCATAACGTTACCCAATCTGCATATTTCCATCTTGGCAACATTAACCATCTACATCCCTCCCTCCCTGGTTCTTAGTCTTGTTACCTCCCGTATTGATTACTGTAGCTCTCTCCTCTATGGTCTCCCTTAGAAAACCCTCCAGAAGCTTCAACTGGTTCAGAATTCAGCAGCCCGCATCATCACTCAAACCCCTCCCTCCATCACATCACCCCTGTCCTTCAACAACTCCACCTGTTAAGCTCAGAATCATTTTCAAACTTCTATTTAAATTCAACGCCATCCACAGTCTTGCTCCTCCCTATTTGTGTGACACTGTCAACATTGCTGCTTCCTCCATCTTCCTCCTCGACCCATCTCACGGTGCTGTCTTCCTACCTCGTCACTATGGGAGGCAGAACGTCTGCCCCTAAACTCTGGAACTCATTGGCACCTGACATCCGTAACGCTGACTCTCTCCCCTTTTTTTAAAAACTCACCTGTTGAGGACAGCTTATTCACGTTGTTGTTTCTACCTATGGTCCTATATTGTGTTTGCTTCTTCTATTTCTAAACTGCTCATTTTTTACTGTTTCTTTTCTCTATTGATTTACTGTGAAGAGACCTTGTGTGTCCCGAAAGGCACTTTAAATAAAATGTATAATTATTATTATTGAGTCTCTGTTGAACAGTCAAGCCTTCACTGAGCTCCTGAAACATCCTCCTGGAGTTGAAGCTGAATTCTTTACTCCTGAAAGATTTGTGACTCAGCAGCTTAACTGGTTGTTTTAAACTCTACAAAATGTTTCAACTTCAGTAAAACCTTTTTTTAAATTCAGATTATTTTCTTGTGCTCTTGCTTACAGGAAGTCCACTTCAGTTTTATGTTGACACTATTAACAGTGGTCATGTGACAGCTTTTGGTCCTGGTCTGAGCCATGGGTTGGTGAACAGGCCCGCCATTTTTACCATCACCACCAAAGATGCCGGAGAAGGTAACAACTTACTAAGAATGTTTGAAACTCGCTGTTGTTGTGTCCTTGGGCAAGACACTTAAGGGGGGACCGGTGGCGCCAGTACTTGGCAGCCTCGCGTCCGTCAGTGTTCCCCAGGGCAGCTGTAGCTACGATGTAGCTCATCACCACCAGCGTGTGAATGTGTGGATGACTGATTGTGTTGTGAAGCGCCTTGGGGGGTTGTAGAACCCTGAGAAGGTGCTATACAAATACAGGCCGGTTACCATTTACCAGATGTGTCTCATTTAGCAGAGTTTTAGGCTGGTTGCCTTCATGGTTCCTTGGTTCCTCTTCAGGAGGTTTGTCTCTGGCTGTTGAGGGTCCATCCAAAGCAGAGATCAGCTGTAAAGACAACAAAGACGGGACGTGCACAGTGTCCTACCTGCCAACGGCACCTGGAGACTACAACATCATTGTAAAATTTGATGACCAGAACATTGCTGGAAGCCCCTTCATGGCTAAAATCACTGGTACAGAACTCTCTCAAGAGAGACTCAGACGTTTTCTGTGTCCAGTCAGATTCTTCAGCATGTTTCTTATTTTAACACCAGGGGACGACTTCAAGAGGTTGTCCCAGCTCAACGTTGGGACGGCTACAGATGTTTCCCTGAAGATCATGGAGACAGACCTGAGCAGCCTGATGGCCACCATCCGAGCCCCATCCGGACTCGAAGAACCATGTTTCCTGAAGCAACTACCTAACAGACACATTGGTGAGAGCTTAAACACCTCAGCAGGATAATGATGCTGGAGCTGGATGCAACTGGTTCCAGCATCATTATCCCTCTGCATGAAGCTCATATCCACTAGTAACGCACAGCTGTGGTTTTAATGAATAACGTAGGCACACCTGTACAGCTTCCTCACATGACCATATTTGGACTTATTTTACACTAAGACAAAAGTTTAGGGTTTATTCTGGATGGATCCTGACGGAACCGCCTCCAGGCAGGGGCGGACTTGAGTTTTGTTTCCATGTCAGCTCCGTGACAGAAAGTGGGGGCGCCCCTCATAGGATGGGGGGGGGGGGGTTACTCCACACAAAAACAGCATGAGATGATCAGTAACCAGTGTGAGGTGACCTGTATGCTCCATATAAACACAACTCAGCAGAAGAAGGGTGGTGTTGCTGGACTTTCTGCTCAGCTTTATGGTTTTTGTCAGACTCTGAACCAGGAAGTGGAAAGCTCCGTAGCAACCAGTGACTCCGCCCCCTAGCCAATCAGCGGCCACAGCCACGATGCTGGCCCGACTCAGCCTTGCCAGGGACCTCAATGGAGCAGGAACTAAAAATTGGGGAGAAAGTAGAGGGAAAATACCGAACCGTGCTCTTGGAAACTGTGGTGGGGCTGAGCTGCACCGGTCCGAGTTACTCTGAGTAGTGCTCTTCAAAAACTGGCTTTGGAGGTGGAAAGTGTTGTCTGCTGGGAACGCCTGCAGCAACCACTGCGCTGTTGTACTCTTTGCTTGACTGAATTAGAACTTTTTGTATCAGGACCTAACTTTTAATAAATATCCTTAAACGCGGTTTTTGCTGTCGTCGTATTGTTGACCTAGATCGGATTAAAGAATTGGGCGGTAAGAATTCAGAGTGAAAGTTCAAGCTTTCCAAAGTAACGGCTGAGAGAATTCTTACAAACCGAGTTTCTGATTTACTTGGTGTTTTATTTGTAAAGAAGATCGGTGAGTAACTGGTTGGTGAGACGACCAGTCAGCAACTTCATTATGAGTCCAGAACCAAAAGTTTCAGAAAGTCTGTGAGACGGCGTGATCAGCGAAAGACTTTGTTAAAATGAAAACGAAAAAAGTCTTCTCTTCTCTCCCTGTCTTTGGTTCAGGAATCTCGTTCACCCCGAAGGAAGTGGGGGAACACGTTGTGAGCGTAAAGAAAAGTGGGAAGCATGTGACCAACAGTCCATTTAAGATCATGGTAGGTCAGTCAGAGATTGGAGATGCCAACAGAGTCAAGGTCTACGGTCAGGGTCTGCTGGAAGGTCACACCTTAGATGTGGCACAGTTCGTGGTGGACACCAGGAACGCAGGTGAGAGTTTAAACCCCAGAATCAGGACTTGGTCCTTCTGTTCTCATGGTCTCTATGTCCATCAGGTTATGGAGGGCTGGGTCTGTCCATCGAGGGTCCTAGTAAAGTGGACATCAACTGTGAGGACGTGGATGATGGGACATGTAAAGTCACCTACTGTCCAACAGAGCCTGGAAATTACATCATCAACATTAAGTTTGCTGATCAACACGTCCCAGGTACAGAAGATGGAGGAGCTTAGTCCAGGGTTACCCACGCCTAACCAAACAAGACGTTTTCAGAAGGTTGGATTCAGTGAGCCCGACCAACTAGTCTGGTTGGAGGGTTCAACTCAAATACACACAGTTGGAGTGACATTAGTCCAAGACAGGAAGTGGTATCTTTTTAACCACGAGGTCACTGGTTTTAGCCCCAGGTAGTCCACTTTCAACCAGTCTTTGGTCCATCCAGCCATTCTATGCCTCAAATCCAATTTCCAGTCATGAAGGTACTCAGCCTAAGAGGAAACGCCAGACCATACTTCCCTCAGAAACACTAGTAGGTGTTTCCGGAACAGAGATGCCTCCGAAGAGGTCTAACCCAAGGTTTCTCTGGGCATGTCCCTTAACTCATTCACTGCCAGCCGTTCTCTGATCAGAAAGCCCCTGACTGCCAGCGTTTTTGAGCGTTTTTACTGTTTTTTGAAGAGTCACAGAACATTGTGCTCTATGATCATGGAAACGCCAAAACTACCAAAAGAAAGTAGACTCACTTCTTACATCAGGAAGAATCGCCGTATTTCTAGCGTTATCCGTTCTTTCACAGTCTGGTGCCCAAGTGCCGCTCCAGACGCATTTCTGGTTCGGCGCATCGTTTTTTTCACAGCAGCGTCCCAAAACAAACTCGTAATCTATTGATTTTCCGCTTCCTGATCACGTGATGTGTGACATACACGGATGAAGATCCACTTTAGACACGTGATGTTTGTTCTCACGGTGCGGGGGCTCGCTCCGATGCCCGCCCCGTAAAAAAATGGAAATGACGACTAAAGTCGTCAATGGCAGTGAATGAGTTGAGGGAGACCAGAAAACCTGCAGAGCCAGGAGGCCTCTTAATCAGAACCACCTTAGTGTTCTCTGAAGTCTCTTGGTTGTGTTGTGTGTCAACAGGAAGTCCGTTCACAGCTAAGATATTTGGTGAAGGTCGGATGAAGGAGAGTATCACTCGGAAGCGTCAGGCTCCATCTATTGCCACAGTGGGAAGCACCTGTGACCTCAACTTAAAAATACCAGGTGAGCAGTGTTATCTGCATCTTTTTCACCAATCTGCTCTCATCCACCCTGCTTCCTCCTATTGATCTCCTCCTTCTCACCCTTCATCTCCTGCTTGCTGGCCCGGCTATAGGAAACTGGTTTCAGATGGTTTCAGCTCAGGAACGTCTGACCCGGACGTTCACTCGCAGCAGCCACACCTACACTCGGACCGAACGGACGGAAATCAGCAAGACTCGAGCTGGAGAGACCAAGAAAGAGGTCCGAGTGGAAGAGAGCACGCAGGTTGGAGGAGATCCCTTCAGAGATGTGTTTGGAAATTTTCTGGGTGGAGAGAGTCTGAGCGGATTCAGCGGGATGCAGACAGGCAGCCGACCCCCGCTGCAGGACGGTGTGTGTTTGGTCATTAACGCGTTGTTGCTGTTATCAATGTTTTTATTTAATGTGTAGGGCTGAAACGAATCCTCAGTGGTTCAAATGGTTCAATTCATTAAATTCCTCTAATCATGTTTTACTGATTCGAGGCGTCACTAAATGTGCACACCACAGCCTGAACCCATCTTACTGGTGCACTACGTGGTGTTCTAGGTGCTGTGGAGGAAAACAGAGAAACCAGCAAAGACACAAGTTTGGGATCGAGAGTTAAACTACAGGCAGATTGGCTAATGCTAATGCTAGCGGGTAGCACGCTCACGATCAAGTGGGGTTCTGAAAAAACACGATGATCGTGAAACTGAGAATGACTAAACTCCCCACCATCCTGTTGATTCTTAGATGTCTGCAGCTGCAGCAGAT
>SSNS01000294.1:716049-718549 GCA_006937985.1 Aphyosemion australe | reverse complement strand
TGCTCCACAGCTAACATTTTCCGTAATGTTTTTATTTAACTAGCGATAGTCACGGTGATATGGTGGAAAACTACCCTGAAATGTACGAACTGCTCCCTATCACCAGGAAACTACACACTGTCTCTTTTTGGTGGATGAATGTGAAAGTGAATATATCTGAAATGAATAAATGAACGGGTAAGAGCATCTGTGTTAAAACAGCTGATGTCACAGATGTCTGTCTAACATAAACAATAATCTACTCTCTTGTAATAAAGGTTACCCAGATCAAATCGTTGTTCTTCCAGGAATCAACTCTAAAGGTGGGTCAGGAGGCATCCTTTGCTGTGCAGCTGAACGGAGTCCGAGGCCTGATCGATGCAAAGCTCCACACCCCATCAGGAGCCACAGAGGAGTGTGTCATCACTGAGCTGGACAGCGGTAAGAACCACCAGCACACTCAGCACCTAAAGGTGTTCCCTATCTTATTGATCCCCTTGTGGAAATGATGCATCTATATTTGACCCATTCCTGTGGAACAGTGGGCTGCTGTTTGTGCAATGCCCTGGACTTCAAGGTTCAGTATCTTTCCCAAGGAAACTTGGGATTGAACCACGCACCTTCCGATCAGTGGTCAACCAATCTCTCCATTCAGCCGCCTCATGTGTCCAAGCACATCATGTGAGTCCTGGGTTGAGCTGGGGGCCTCCTGCTGGCAGGACATGCCCGAAACACCTCCCCCAGGAGGTGTCAAGGAGGCGTCCTGACCAAATTCCCAAACCACGGCTGCTGGCTCCTCTTGACATGGAGGAGCAGCAGCTCTACTCCAAGTCTCTCCAAGATGTCCAAACTCCCAAACTCAGACGCCCTCCACAGCAGCCTCAATGCCCCGCAGGACAAAGTCAATGACCCCTCATCATCGCTATGTGATGGAACCGATCACAGGAGCCCAGAGAGATTGATTTGATGTGGAGGCAGAGGCTGTCTCAAGTGTAATATGGTCTAACAAAAGATTTCTACACTGGTTAATGCAAAGATTATTTTTATTTTTCCAGTTTTTGAGGATAGCTTTCTTAGCGATACATATGGCAGTCAGAACCACGTGAACCGAATTAGTTTCTATGCGGACGTCGTCCAGGTTTCCCAGCAAGCACAGTGAGGGGGAAATTGGGATATCACATTTCAGACACTTTGACAGCTCTTCACATACTCTGCACCAGAATCCCTGAACCGGTGGGCAAGACCACAGTGCATGGACATAATTATCCGGAGTGTTGTCTGTGCCGTGTGTACAGGTGTCAGACGGCGTAAACCCCATTCTGAACATCTGATGACCTGTATAATGTACTCTGCAGAATTTTGTATTGAACTAATTGTAAATTGAGGTTCTTGGTCATTTTAAAGATTTTTAAACAAGTCTGGGACCAGAAGTTCAGGTCAAAGCTGACTGACAGATCTACCTCCCGTTTTGCTATAGGAACTGCTATTGAATCATCTATTCTGGACAGTGTCTTCTATATTTTAGACAGTAGTTTGGGGTGGGTGAAATTAAAGAAGTCCAATACCCTTGATGGTGTTAGTAATTCTACTTTATTAAGCTTAAGTTTATGTTTAACTACAGATTTTATTTGTTGATATTCTAAAAATCTATTCTTGTCAATCCCATATTGGGAGACTATTCTGGTAAATGGGATCAAATCTATTCCTTCAAAGATATGTTCCAGGTATAAGATTCCTTTACCCGTCCAATCTGAAAACTTCATCATATTGTTGTTTTGTAACATGTCAGGGTTGTTCCAGATGGGTGTGCGCCTACATGGGATTAGTGAAGACGCTGTCATGGTTAGATATTCCCACCATGCTGCCAGAGAAGTGCTGATATTAAGACTTTTAAAGCTTTCGTGTCTTTTAATGTTTGAGCTGATAAATGGTAGGTCTGACAGCTCTATATTATTGCAAAGTGTCTGTTCTACATCTAACCAGGACTCGTCTAGTGGGTTAGGCTTCAACCATCTGGATATGTATTGGAGCCTGTTGGCCAAGAAATAATGCTAAAAGTTTGCTCTTCTGTAGTGTTTTTAAGCTAATTCACAGGGATTTATCCTTGCAGAGGAATTTAGTGATGGAGGAGTCCAGAGATCTAAACCAATCAGATGGAGGCTTGGTTGGAATCATTGAGAATAAATAATTGACTCTTGGTAAAAACGTTGATGATAACTGAAGCAACCCTCCTCATGAGTGATATGAGCAGAGATTTCCACCTGATAAGGTCACTAAGGTTCCACTTTCTTAAGAAGTGGGATGTGGTTTAGTGGTCCAGGAAGGACAGCCAACATGCTGAGGGGGAGAGTGGACGTCCCTCTGAAGGTAGAAGCTGGCAGATACGGAAGCCCTGAAAGGCAACGGAAAAACATTTTTTTTTCTTGTGGCATTTTTCTAAGTTTTTTTTATTCATTTATTTTTTTCTACGCCCAGAGAGGCAAACGGAAAAAAATATTTTTTCTCGTGGCATTTTTCTAAG
>SSNS01000294.1:667832-689593 GCA_006937985.1 Aphyosemion australe | reverse complement strand
AAAAGAGTGGGAACCCTGAATCAGACCTCCATATATAAGTTATAACTTTCTTTGGAGAAAGTTTGTAAAAGGTCACATTTAATGTGTTTATGCATGTAGGAGTTGGGGTTGGGGGTGCTGGCCCGTCTTGGACACGAGAAAGGGGGTTCTTAAGGAAAATATTTTGGGAACCCCTGCTCTATCTGGTCTGAGTACCCTACTGTGCCCCCTAGCGGAATCCTCCAGTACTACATGCCGTGCAGCAGCAAGTATGTGAACAAAGACGCATCCTGCACCAACGCGAGGTTAAAAAACAAGTATGTTCCCGGCCTTAGAGTTTAAAACTTCCTGGATGCTGCACCCTTTATTACATCATCGTTGCACTAAACTGTCGCCTTCCTTCACTTCTGTCTCCTCCAGGTAAACCACATCCTTACTATACAGACAAATAAGAAACTTGTTCCTATTCAGGCTGACCTCAGAGAGCGGAGACTTGACCATTAGTAGTCACGTTAAGGTCAGATCAGGTGGTTCTGATCTGGATGCATCCTGGTCTCCCATTGGGGACCCCGGGTCTATAGATGTCTTCATCCAGAGCAACTTATAACTGAAAATGTAACAGTTCCGTCAGTTAACCTAACATGTATGTTTTGTCACAATAATAAAACTGCTACATGTTAATTCTGCTGAAAACCTTTGAACCAGGAAGTGAACTAGTTCCCATGTCTGTGGTTCGTATAGGGAGCCTAAGCCACGCCCATCTACTTGTCCATGAGTCTATGAGCCGATAAAAGTTATTTTCTGATCCTGTTTGATATGTGCAACGGATTCAAAGTATGATGTCCGTGAATTTTAAAAACACATTTTCTTATTTTCAACGTTTTGTGTGAAAACGCGTAGAGGACTCCAACTGCTTCTGTCACCAGATTTACATCATCAAACCAGACACGGAGAGGAGGTCACAGAAGCAACTTTTTATAAAGCGCCTCTCAAGATAAAAAACACCAGGTGTTTCACAAGAACAAAAAATAATTACAAATATAAATAGTAATAATAATGTGGAAAATCGACTAAATTAGATTAAAAATGTGAAGGAAGAAAAAAATTAATAAGAAAATGGTATTCATGGGATCCTGAGGAAGACAGAACTGACAGAAACATCAGCATGAAGAGAAGGTAGTGATGAAGAACCAGCAGCAGGTCCCAAAGCCACCTGAACAGGTGAGTTTTAAAGGAGACCACTGAGTCCACTGATCTCAGGCTCAGGGGGAGAGAGCTCCAGAGTCTGGGGGCCACAGCAGCAAATGATCTGTCACCTTTGGTCTTCAGCCTGGTGCTGCACAACCAGTAGGCTTTGATCACTGGACCTCAGGGACCTGCTGGGGGTGTAGGGACTGAGAAGATCACCAATGTATGATGGTGCTTGTCCATGTAAGGCCCTAAAAACCAGAACCAGGATCTGGAAATGAACCCTGAAGTTAACCAGCAGCCAGTGAAGCTGGAAGAGGAGCGGGGTGACGTGGGTGTGTTTGGAGGACTTGGTCAGCAGCCTAGCACAGGCATTCTGGACCACCTGTAGACGCTTCAGGGAGGTTCTGCTCAGACACGAGAAAAGCCAGTTGCAGTAGTCTAAGCGTGAGGAGATGAAGGTGTGGAGAACAATCTCCAGTTCAGAGCGGGACAGAATGGGACTCAGCTTAGCAATGTTCCTGAGATGGAAGAAGGAAGAGCCAACAAGAGAACTGACATGAGAATCCAGGGTGAGAGCTGGGTCAAAGGTCACACCAAGGTTCCTGACAGAGGGTTTGGTGTGAGAAGCAAGCTGACCAAGAGAGTCTCTGACTTTGGGAACCAGCTTGTCTGGAGCACAGATGAGGATCTCAGTCTGGTCTTCATTCAGCTGTAGAAAGTTCCCAGCATCCAGGTTTTAATGGAGTCTAAGCAGCTGTGCAACAGCTGCAGCTTAGACATCTCATGGGGCTTAAAGGAGATGCACAGTTGGATGTCATCTGCGTAAAGATGGTAGGAGATTCCTTTGAAAGAGCTCAGGATGTGCTGGAGAGGGTGCAGATAGAGGAGGAACAGTAGAGGACCCAGCACAGAACCTTGTGGGACTCCATGGGTGAGGGAGGTGGAGGAGGACCAAAACTTGGAGACGGACACAGAGAAGGAAAGCTCTGATAGATAAGAGAACCACTCCAGAGCAGTTCCTGAAAGGCCTACCCAGTCTCTCAGCCTATCCAGTAGCAGGTGATGGTCAACAGTGTCAAAGGCTGCAGTCAGGTCCAGCAGAACCAGAACAGAACTCCCCTGCATCACTGTGATAGCCTGGAGGCATAATCACGAGAGACAGCAGAGTTATTGAGAAGTTTCCTCAGATGAAAGATCGTAGTGCATCTTTCTTGGTGAGTGACCCTTTATTTGTAATCTCATATCTAAAAACGTTATTCCTGAATTACATTTAAATATTTGCTTTTCCAGTGTGTAGCTTTGTGGTTTATATAATATGGATCAAAGTCAGAGTGTATGAATAACTTGCAACTGTGTGTGTGTGTCATAGTTTTGGAGTTTTTGTGCTCCACCTATGAAATAATGCCAGAGATGCCACTGCTAGAGACGACTGCAGATGTATTGAATAAATGAGTGCTCCTTTGAAGGAGGTCAGAAGATCCTTTAGATGCAGCAGATGGACGTGGAGACGAGTCACATACGTGTGATTCAGGGCGTACGGCAGAGCGGACCAGAAAATAACTTATCATCCTGTTCACTTGCATTCTTTTTTTTTCTTCTTCTTTCAATCAGGGACCCATGAGCCGACCGGAAGGGGAGGAGCCTTTGGACTGACGTCTGAGAAGTTCCAGAACAGATGGATGGAGGCAGGAGGACACCAGCAGGGGGCAGCAGAGGAACATCCAGCTCAGCTCCTGCAGGGTGCAGCTTCTGTTGGTGTGGCTCTAGACAGATAGAGTTCTGTTGGATCTGGTCCAACACCTTCTCTAACTAAAATGAGTTTAGAAGCAGAACGTTTCTACATTTTAGTTCACGTCAGTAAAGTTGTGGAGGACTAGATTAACAAAAGGGTCCACAGATGTCTTCTAGATGTCCAACTTATTTTGTTATAGTGAGACAAAAGACAGATTTTGGTCTAGACCAGAACTGTGCTGCAGGGACAGATGTGGTCTGTGAGGACATGGAGACATGTCTTTCCCTGACCTCCTCACCCTGGAGAGAGTCTGGATTCGTTCTGTCCACTCAGGTCCTGAAAGAGACAGCAGCACCCATGAAGACCTCTTCTGTCCAAGCCCTCTTTCTGAGGACACGTCTCCATGCTGAGGTCCCTGATGACAGGTGTCCGGAAGTGGACCTGACACACAGGCGGAAGTCCCGGTGTGTCCGGTCCACCTTAAATGTGTGTCTGTGTGCATCACGTGACCGTGTTCCTGGAAAGTTCCTGGAACTGGTTCTATTGTGTTTACGGTGATCTCGGCTATCAGGCTGCAGGCGGCACACGCCTGGCCCAGTTCGGTGACAGCGGCTCGGACCAGTATTTCAGCTCCTGTCGGCGTCTCCGGAGCTCCGGGACGGACGGAAGACAGCGGCGGGGACCTGCGTGTCTCCGCTCCTTCCGCCATTTGTGCCTCGAGGAAAGTCGGTAGGACCGGGAGGTAACCGTCCGGGACTGGAGCCTTTCTGCGGGCTAGTTTGGACTCGACTCGGTCTGGCTGATATGACGGAACGTTCCCGGGACTCCAACCGGTGGTTCCACCGCGGCTAGCAGGTTAGGAGCTAGCCGGGACTCGGAAACTCAGGTGAGTCCAGTTTGGTCCACATGTGTCCAGGTGTGTTTCAGGTGAACAGGTGAAGCGGAAGCGCGGCTCACATCAAACTCCGGCAGAAAAAAACGTTGCAAACCGAATGTAAACAATTTACGTTCGTGACGTCACTCGTTTAAACCCATAGAGTCAGAACCAGAAATTCTGCTGCAGGTTTCAGAGCCCAGATTCATCTAACGTGTCCTGCAGGTGTCCACATGTCCTTGGTCCACCAAACGTCCTGCTGCCATTCTGACTTCAGCCAAAAAACCCGGATGTTTGTTATAACCACATTTATCTCATTAATAACTCATGTCTGCCTTCAGCTGCTTTAGTTGGTTTGTGATAAATGAAGAAAAGTAGAAACCATTCAAAAATCCTTTTTTTATTATTAAATGGACTTTTATTTTGGAAGGCTGTATCGAGAAAGAAACATCAACTTCCGGTTATTTTAATTAATTCAGTTAATTTTGCCTTTAATAATGTGTTAAATTTAAACGTGTGTGTGTGTGTGTGTGTGTGAGAGAGAGAGAGTGTGTGTGTGTGTGTGTGTGTGTGTGAGAGAGAGAGAGTGTGTGTGTGTGTGTGAGAGAGAGAGAGTGTGTGTGTGTGTGTGTGTGTGAGTGAGAGTGTGTGTGTGTGTGTGTGTGAGTGAGACCCAGGACTACAGGTCTTTGGGTCTCAGGTCTGTAGATGTAATATAATAAATGATTTTATTTTCTAGTTTAACTTTCCTGATTTTTTAAATAATTATATTTTAGTGATTTTATTTTATCTGATCATTTTTAACAACTTCCGTATTCGATAAAATCTAAGATCCAGGTTCCATTCCACAAACTCAGCTGAGTTTATTTTTGTCTGATTCTGTAGATTTTAATGAAAATTTATTTCAGATAATTAAGTTTAACAAGTCCTAAAATCTTTTTAGAGAAGTTTTTATTTAAATGAATGTTTTAAATTCAGAAGACATTGAATGAATCCAGATATTATTAGTGTCGTTTTAAAATGTGTTTTCCGCAGATGTTCTTGTTTTCTTTGCACAATTGAAGCCGTGGACATCAGTCGTCTGGAATAAACTAATTTTCCATCTTCCTGTAACTTTGACTGTTTATTTGATGAATTTAATGAAAATTAAAATCAAATGATAGAATCAATAATTATTTTCATCATCATAGAAACATTTTTAGTTATTATTGTTGTTGTTGTTATTGATATTATTAGTAGTATTGATTTAGCTCCTGATGAGGTTGAAACAGAAAACTGGAATCTATTTTTTCTTGACTTTTACATCATTTATTTTAAAAGCAGAGGCTGAGTTTTTATTTTAGATGTTTTAATCAAACGTTAGACCCAAACTGACCCAAACCCAGAAGAAGCCTAAAATCAACCTGATCATTTGTTTTCAGGAGGTTTGAGGACAGCGTTCCGTCCCGCCGACCCCCTGCATGTCTGGACTCTGGGCCTAGAACCAGACTGAAGGTTGGACCTGTCCAATGACCTGCCAGTCCTCTGAAGCCATCGAGGATGACCGACGAGCCGCCGGAGGCAGCAGTGCTGTGGAATCAGACGAGAGTCGGATCGCCTCCACCATGAAGGACCTCAGAAACACAGGTGGGTCCTCACCTGTAGACCCCCACCTGCTAAATAAACTCAAGAGATGTTCATCAGAACCAAAGCCGTCCACATAATAATAAAAGTGGGATGACTCTTAAAATTTCCGAATCAGTAAACTTTACTAACTTTTAATCCATCTGCAGTGGTCTGTTGTAGAAATGAATGCCTTGTAAGTCGTACGCTGTGGAAGAAAAGCTCCGGTGCGCCTGTCTGAGGAAGTAGAATTCAGCTGGAGGAGAAGTAGCTTCAGACGGCAGGATCTGGAGTCTTACTTCCTGATATGTGGACATCTCTCCTCTGATTGGCTAACAGCAACACGACTCTACCACTGACTCTGTTTGCTCTGCAACGTTGATGTTTTATCTCCACCAATAACACAAGCCTGGAGGAGTTCTGCTGTGTGGTGGAGTTGCTAATGCTAACGGTTAGCTTCTACTAGCCCAGACGTTCTCTGCTGTTTCCTGGACGCTAAACCAACAACAGCCTTCCCCGTCGTGAGTCAAGATGGGTGAGTCCATGAATGTTCAGTGACAGTGTGACGTAGATCTGTCAGGATTTTCTAATCCTAGAGTTTCACCTAGAGTCTATTTTCTATCAGAAGCTACTGCAGGAGATAGGTGGAGGAGACTATTTTCATGTTCAGCCTGCATGAAACACTCAGAGTGACCCATTAGAGTCAGAAATATTCATCAAAACATGGTTTTTCAGTGAACTACACCTTTAAAACTTTCTTAGGAAAATATCCTAAATGTCACGATGATGAGGATGTGGATGCTGAGGTTTCTTCTGCCTGGTGAAGGTTCTCAGTCATCCAGGTCATGGTAATCCAAGGGGTTCAAATGAAGGCAACTGGACCTCTTTGGTTTCTTGAAGACGTTTTGCTTCTCATCCGAGGAGCTTTGTCAGTTCTGACTGGAATATGGGAGGGTGGATCTTATAAACTGTAGCTGTCTGTTGTTGCTGAAACAGAGGCTGGTCCAACCAAAAGACAAGACACCCAAACAGAAGCGTAGCGGCGTCGTTTATGCAGTCCAATGCAGTGAGGACTGTCCAGAGCTTTACATAGGGGAAACTAAACAACAACTACACAAGCGCATGGCACAGCACAGGAGAGCCACCTCTTCAGGCCAAGACTCTGCAGTCCACCTACACCTGAAGGACAAGGGCCACACCTTTGAAGATGACAAAGTCCACATTCTGGACAGAGAAGGTAGATGGTTTGAGAGAGGAGTGAAGGAAGCTATCTATGTCAAAATGGAGAAACCATCATTAAATAGAGGAGGAGGACTCAGGTTTCACCTTTCCAGCACCTACAATGCAGCTTTGAACCAAGTTCCAAAACAGTTTCAGTCCAGTTCAAAAAATAAGAGATAATCAAATATAGGATATAATAATATACTCATGATAAAATAATTATTATAAAAAGGGTGGCAATAATTAGAGAAGCAGCTACTATATACACGGTGCAGGTACTAATCAGAGTGGATCAGCTTCAGGTACAAACACAACACCGGGTCATGTGACTGGGACCAAGCGACTGGAGTGGGCAGCCCTAGGATTGACATTCATGAGTCCAACAGCAGAGGGGAAGAAACTGTTCTTGTGGCGAGAGGTTCTGGTCCGAATGGATCTGAACCTCCTGCCAGATGGGAGCGGGTCAAAGAGACAGTGTCCAGGGTGAGTCGGGTCAGCTGTGAGCCGACCTGCACGCCTCAATGTCCTGGAGGTGTACAGGTCCTGTATGGAGGGGAGTTTGCAGCCAATGACCTTCTCAGCAGAGCGTACAACACGCTGCAGCCTCTTCTTGTCCCTGGTGGAGGCTCCAGCGTACCACACGGTGATTGAGGAGATGAGGATGGACTCAATGACTGAGGTGTAGAACTGCCTCATCCACTGTGCTGGCAGGTTGAATTTCTTCAGCTGCCTCAGGAAGTTCATCCTCTGCTGGGCCTTTTTTATGATGGAGGTGATGGTGGGCTCCCACTTGAGGTCTTGGGTGATGGTGGAGCCCAGGAAGACATGAGTCCACCATCGTGATGGGAGTGTCACACAGGGTTATGGGGGGAGGGGGGGCTGTGTGCTTCCTAAAGTCCACAACAACCTCAGCTGTCTTCTGGGCGTTTAGCACCAGGTTGTTGTGGCTGCACCAGGACACCAGCCGTTCCACCTCCATTCTGTAGGCAGACTCATCCCCATCAGAGATGAGTCCAATCACGGTGGTGTCGTCTGCAAACTTGATTAGTTTGAAAGACTCCTGGTTGGAGGTGCAGCTGTTGGTGTCCAGGGAGAAGAGCAGAGGGGAGAGAACACACCCCTGAGGGGAACCGGTGCTGATGGTCCGCAGGTCCGAGACATTCTTCCCCAGCCTGACTTGTTGTTTCCTGTTTGTCAGGAAGTCAGTGATCCACCTGCAGGTTGGGTCAGGCACGTTCATCTGGGACAGTTTGTCTTGAAGGAGGTCTGGCAGGATTGTGTTGAAGGCGGAGCTGAAGTCCACCAACAGGATCCTGGCGTAGGTACCCGGGGAGTCCCGATGCTGCAGGATGAAGTGTAGAGCCATGTTGATGGCATCATCTACAGACCTGTTGGCTCTGTAGGCAAACTGCAGGGGGTCCAGGAGGGGGGCTGTGAGGGTCTTGAGGTGGGGGAGAACCAGGTGCTCAAATGACTTCATGACCACAGATGTCAGAGCCACAGGTCTGTAGTCATTGAGTCCAGTGATCCTTGGCTTCTTGGGGACAGGGACTATGGTGGAGATCTTGAAGCAGGCAGGCACATGACAAGGCTCCAGTGAGGAGTTGAAAATGCCCGTAAACACTGGGGCCAGCTCTTCAGCACAGTGCTTCAGAGTGGCAGGAGACACACCATCAGGGCCCGGGGCTTTTCCAGCATTTAGAGTCTTGAATTGCCTCTTTACATATGCCTCACGCATGTGTAGGGTTGTGTCATACACACATCTGCATCTAAAGGTTTGCTTCATAAGCAAAGTGGTGTTCTCCCACTCTGCCGTTCGGTTAGTAACGTGAACTCCTCTGGTTCATGTTGTTCTTGGGTTGTTTCCCCTTACTTTAAACAGCTGTTAATCTTTCATCCCAGCCTAAAACCCTGGACCTGCTGGTCTGACCTGCTGGTCTGACCTGCTGGTCTGACCTGCTGGTCTGACCTGCTGGTCTGACCTGCTGGTCTGACCTGCTGGTCTGACCTGCTGGTCTGACCGCGTTAGTTCCTACGAGTCTGCTGCTGCTGCCGGAGACGGAAAACACGTTCATCCCAGCGACCTCCCTACGACTTACAGCTGCTTTATTCCTCCTGTTCTGTTTGTTGTGAGTGGTTTTGAACTTTGACCTTTATTGATTTCAGCCCCCCTTTTGATGAGTCGGGTTCTGTTCTAGATTCCGATTCAAGGAATTCTTCCCTAAAAAAACAATCAGAACATTGATGTCGTACCGTCCAGAACCAACAGAACCTCCTGCTGACCATCTGGGGGCCAGCTTTGGTTAGAGGTGAAGTCACGGTTCTGAACTGGATCAGGGTTTGGTTCTGATAAACGTACTGATGGTTTTTTTTGTGTGATGTCGGTGTGACCCGTTTGATGAAGTTGTGGTCTCTGTGCTGACAGGCTGGTACTGGGGCGGTCTGACTGCTAACGGGGCCAAAGAGGTTCTGCAGGACTGGTGCGAGGGGGCCTTCCTGCTGCGGGACAGCTCCCAGAGGGACTACCTGTTCACCATCAGCGCCATGACCTCCGCCGGCCCCACCAACCTGCGCATCGAGTACAAACACGGGAAGTTCAAGCTGGACTCGGTGGTTCTGGTCAAACCCAAACTCAAGCAGTTCAACAGCGTGGTCCACCTGGTGGAGCACTACGTCCAGCTGTCCAGAACCAGCGATAAGTCTCCAGCTCCGGGGGGGCCCAACGGGACGGTACAGCTGCTTCTCACCAAACCCGTCTACACGGCTACGCCACCGCTCCAGCACCTGTGTCGCATCGCCATCAACCGGACCACCCGGCAGGTCCAGAACCTCCCCATCCCCAAAAGACTGAAGGACTACCTGGCAGACTACGCCTACGACGTGTAGACAACTTTCCATCCTGCCCCGCTCTACGGGCCAACAGGAGGTCGGAACGGCCCGGTACCAGCATGAAACCTGGTTATGTATCTGACTAGAACCTGAACCGGGTTCTGCTAGAAACTTCCTGCAGGTCGTTTTTTTTCACAACTGATTGAAAAAACCAAAACTGCTCATGGAGACAGAACCACCTGGTCATTGGCCATTTGGATCAGAACCGATCCATCAGCTGCAGCTGTAATTCCAACCCAGACAGGAAGTCGGCCGTACCTGAGCAGGTATTTATGAGTGACTCACCTTCTGGAAGATAGACGCGTTTGAGTTCCTTCATGCAATAGAACCGGGTCGGGTCGGAACATTTTACAGTATTTATTTTTATACATTGAAAGTTTTCTCATTAATCTTCTGAACATGGAGCTGTTCACAGGTGGTTCTGACCCGGAGAGTCGACCTGGGTCCAACCAGCAGGTTCTGCTGAGTCCAAAACGCAGCTAATCTGTTTATTGTTTTGGTTTCAGAATAACGAGTGCTGATCTGAATCGGACCTTTCCCGGTCCGTGAGCTCACCGTGAAGAATCCGCGTGTTTCAGGTGTTTCTGTAGGGAGGCTGAGCCCGCCTCTGCCTCCTGGTGAGAGGATGCTATTGGAGGAGTTGGTGTCAGATGACATCACAGCTGATGTCAACAGAGATATCAGGGTCGGGACCTCCGGTAGTTCTGGTTCTGGACATAAGTCGGGTTCAGCTCTACTTCACATGAAAATAAAAACCAGTGAGTTTTCACCTTTTGTTGCTTTTAAACTGATTTATCAGTTTTTATTTATGTTTGATTGTTGACCTTTTATTTTTTTAGTCTAATCAAACAATTTTATTTTCAGATTATTTCTTCAGTAACGGGACTGGTTTGTAAAATGTCTGAAAGTGAAAATAAAATCAAATTGTTGTGTTAAAGCAGCAAAATCACACAGAAAACCTCTTTGATTCGACTCAGTCACCTCATCTCTAAAGCTGCTTACAAGCGGCGAAAGTGACTTTCCACCAAACTCGGGCCCCTCGTTCCTGCTTGTACACAGGAGCTGTGGAGCGATCTGATTGGCTGTTGGGCGGCCGTGACCGTTCGTCGGGTTCCTGGATGACGTCCTGCTCTGACGAACAAACAGACGTCTGATGAGCTGCCAGTGAAACAAACGTCAGAGTCGTGGCTTGAATGAAGAAGTCAGTTTGACCTCTCTGGGCTCCGGTAGACTTTGACCCTTCTGCTCTAGTATCTGTTGCTTTGAGCCAATCAGATCGCAGGAAAACATCAAACACACGAGCTGTTGTTGCTTCTGGGCTTAATGACTGAATCCAGAAACAAAACCTGTTTTCAGTTGATTCAAAATGATTTTATACCAAATTTAAACAATTTGACGGTTCTGAAATAATCAAGATGACAGATTTGATCTGAAATGACTTGAGTTGAGTGGAGGGGGCGTGTCCTGGTGTTTCCTACCTGTGATGCTCTATGGCAGGGGTGTCGAACTCCGGTCTTCGAGGGCTGCTATCCCACATATTTGAGTGTTTTCCCTGTTTTGACACACCTGATGTCAATCAGCAGGTGATTAACAGGCTTCTGGAGAGCCTGATGAGCTGCTGCACAGGTGAATCAACTGTGTTGGAACAGGGAAACAACAAAGAGGTGCAGGATGCCGGCCCTCGAGGACTGGCGTTTGACACCTGTGCTCTAAGGAAACCATTGGATGGTTTATTTACTGATTTATTTCTGATGAAGGAGCCGCTCGGCCTTCTGCTCAGCTGTGACACTGATTCATCAGACACGTTCTTCTGGTTTTCACCTGAATTAGTTTAAAGGAGCCAGATCGTGCTATTTTAAACCTTTGAGAGCAAAGGTAGGCACAACATATGTTACAATCTTACCGTTGGCCCTTTTGAGATGTCATATGAGTTATTTTCATCAGCCTCTTTGTACCCGGAAATGAAACGGTCTGTTTCAGTTAACCCCACCTCCAGCGGCCTGAGCTCCACCCATTCATGACGTAACCCACAAAGCATCATGGGCCACCACGCAGCAACGAATGACAACAAAAGCATCCTTGGAAACAGTGTTTGCACTCCACCCACATCCGCTCCAACTAAACGCACCTACAACAGCGTCTTAGGCCAGTCAGCTGTCGTGTTGGCTATGGTGGTCTAGCGGTTAAAGCATCTACCTTGCATCTTGTGTTGCCATGTCCTGACGCCGGTTCGACTCCTGGTGTCAGCAGTAATTTATGTAGCAGCCGAAGCAGATTTCATTCCCAGCAGCTTCTAGTTGGTTTCCTCTGCTCACCTCACACGGACTCACCCTGGCTACAGAAACAGAGACTAGTCCTGATGTTTAAACAGTTTACCAGTAACGGGTTAAAACATGAAACTGGTTAGTGGAGCTAAAACAAGTTCCTGCTGAGACCGGGAGAGGTCATAGCAGAACAGCATGGAGGCTGGTGCTATTAGGTTGAGTCATGTTGTCATGTGACTGGAGGTCGTACAGCTTCTTAAAGGGCCATTAATGTCAACTCGCCAACCTACACACATCTTCATTTTTTTTATATCGAATTTATTGACGTGGGAAAAATATCGGTCAGAGTCAGAAATTTCATTAATGATACGTTTTCGATTTATCGCCCAGCCCTACTGTGACATAAAGGTCACACTGTCAAGTGCAGCATGAAATCAATCTCTCTACGCCCACAACTCGTAGAAAGTGGGCGTTAAGTGACCTTCTTCCAGGGGAGGCGGGTTCCAGATCCGAGACTAGCTTCAGGGGAAGGAGCAGGCACAGACATCATATACACCTCGTGGACTGGCGCTGCCTAGGGGAGCTGCTGTAGTGGCAAGCCGCCATCTTGGATGGGTCTCCATTCACCCCCAGTGCATTTATTTCTACTGAGGAAGGCACTTACCCAACTAAAAAACACATTTTATTATGCTTTTTCACAAAATCAGCCATATGGTATGGCATGATAGTTAAAATATAAATAAAAGAAAAAAGTTTAAAATATAAAATCCCAACAGGTAGGCTAGAAAAGTCCCAGAAAAGTCCCACGTGATCTGTTTTCAATAGTATGCCGTTTGTTGCAACCGTAGGCTGTAGAAAACGCAGGCATAGTTGCTCACGCTGTGTTGACTCCAGTTGGGTTTGGAGAGTGAGGAGACCCATCCAATATGGTGGCGACACTGTTACACTCTCCAGCGCCTAATGGGGCGTCTACGTATTCATGTCTATGGGAGCAGGGCCTGATGACACACTTAGTTTCCATCGTAGTGTCTGCAGATTTCAGCTCAGAATCTGAAAACTTGCAGCTGAGACAGGAAAAAGCATGAATGCAGCCAAAAGTGGGTTTGTTTAGTTTAGTTTAGTTTAGTTTATTATTAGAACCCCATTAGCTGCAGCAAGCTGCTGCTATTCTTCCTGGGGACCACTTTATACAATTTTATAACATTTTACATTAGAAAAAATGCATAAAAGAAAAACAACACAGCAACAAGTACACTTTAAATACCTAAAACAGAATATCCTCATCCTCAACATAACCTCATGAATAATGATGATAGTAATAACACAAAGTCAACAACAATAAACCATCCCATCATATAGCTTCTCAAATCCTCCATCCATGATGCCACACACCTATATTACATCTTCTATAATAATATGGTTAACTATTTTAGAAATTGAATGAGTTCCTCCTCCCACATTACTACATAAATATTCTTTTAATCTCGTTTTAAATGAATTTTCACTCCCATTCTGAGTGATTTGCTTTGGTAGACGATTCCACTCATGCATCCCTCTATACGTTGCTGTATTTTTAAAGCATTAGATCTCACTTTTGGCAATGTGAATTTACCTCCTTCAGCATGTCTGGTGTCGTACACATGCTTGTCCTTACTAAATTCAAGGGACGTATATAAAATGGACGGTGTCTTTGTCACCCTCAGCTTCCAAATAAAAATAAGCAGTGAATATAACAGTCGGTCCTTCACAAGTAGCCAATTCAGCTCAGTGTGCATTTCTCTTACATTTGCCCTGTAATCCCTCTTTATTACTAATCGTGCAGCTCTGTTTTGGATTTTCTGTAGTTTTTCAATCATATCTAAATTTGCATTCAACCAAACTATAGGCCAAATCCAAATTTGATAATAACAATGCTTGAGTTAGCTGTTTCAGTGCAGATTGATTCAAAAATGGTGCACATCTTTTGATGGAACCTATAATACCACCCATTTTAATTGCAATCGTATTCATATGCTGTTTCCAAGCCAACTGATTATCTATGGTAATACCCAAAAGTTTAGTTTCCTGTACTTGCTTAATTGACTCATTTCCTATATTTAATTTTAACACAGGGTTACTTCTAAGAGAATGTTTAGAAGCAATCACAATGCAATAAGTCTTAGCAACATTCAATACCAGTTGATTTTGCAGCACCCAGTCCATCATTGATTTTACTTCATTATTTAACACTGAATTCAGTTCTTCAATTGATTTAGCATGTGAGTACACTGTTAAATCATCAGCGTACATAACTGCTGTTGCTTTATCCAAAACAAACGACAGATCATTTGTAAAAATACTGTACAATAAAGGACCCAGACAACTGCCTTGGGGCACCCCACATGACACAGCACTAGGCACAGAGTAACTCCCATTAAAAAAGACTGAGTTCTATTAGTTAGATAACTCTGTAACCACTGTATAGATGACACTTCAAACCCATAACACTTAAGTTTATGATTATGATTAATTATGTCAAAAGCAGCAGAGAAATCTAACATCACTGCTCCAACAATGTTCTTTTGGTCTATATTTCTATACCAGTCATCGGTCATCTGTGTCAGAGCTGTGGCTGTCGAGTGCCCCTTTCTATATGCATGCTGATGGTCCGTTAATAGACCATTAACGATAAAATACTGCTTCATTTGATTAGCAACAACTTTTTCCATAATTTTACTAAGTAATGGTAAGAGACTTATAGGACGGCTATTAGAGCACGAAAATGGGGAGGATTTATTTTTAGGAATTGGTATTATTTTCGCTTTTTTCCATTGACTAGGAAAAACGCAACTAGATAAACTCAAATTTAAAATATGACAAAGAACCGGTGCCATATCATCAGCAACTAATTGTAGAAGTTTGTTATCCAGTCCATCCAACCCAGGTGGCTTACTTTTCTGTTTATGTAGAATCATCTTTAATTCATTGACATGTACCTTCCTAAAATTAAAAGTACAATACTTATCCTTCATGATTTTGTTATTTATAATAAATTGTGACACATTCAGTTGACAATTTTGAAATGCTTGTCTTAGAGAATTCACCTTGTTCACAAAATAATTGTTTAAATAATTAGCTATTTCACTTGCTTCAGTTAAAAAGTGATCTCCTACCTCTAAAAAACAAGATGTTGAATTTCTGTTCCTACCTAGCAAATTATTTATTATATTCCATAATTTTCCATTATTTGCATTAATATTGTTTATTTGTTTTACATAATAACTCTTCTTTTCCCCTCTGTTTAGTTTTGTTACATAGTTTCTTAATTGTCTATATGATTTCCAATCAGACTACCATTGTACTATTTTTCATGAGGAAATAATATCACGTGGTGAAAAGCTCCAAAACGTGGATTTTTCAATCATTTGGAACCTTTAAACAGCAGAAAACAGAAGAAATCCATCAGTCAGAAAACATCTGGTTCCAGCATTTCAGTGAGATCCGACAGTGGCAGAGGAGGCAAGTGCCCACCCCGTAGTCGGAGGGTTGCAGGTTCGAGCCCCGTCTGTTGTAATCATTGTGCCCTTGGGCAAGACAATTCACCCTCCTTACCTGGTGTGTGGTATCTATGGCTGGAGGGACTAGTGGTGCTTGTGCTCGGCGGCCTGGCCTCTGTCAGTGTGTCCCAGGGCAGCTGTGGCTATGGTGTAGCTCATCAGGACCAGCATGTAAATGAGTGGATGTTATAAAGTGCCTGGGGGGTTGTAAATGCTATACAAATACAGGCCAATTGATTTTGTTTAACTCATAACACACTAACAGTTTCCACAATCTTTAGGGCATCTATTTCATCGCACCGTTTGTTTCTTTATTAGTAGAAAAATACATTTTATTTCTCTGTTGCCAGATTTTCCCTCCATGCTAAAGTAATGAACATCATTTTTAATAAATAACGTTTCAGCTTTAATAAACAAATACAGAAACAGGATCTGTTAATTATAAATCTATAAACTATTCGCCTGATGCAAAACTCGCATTTGGCTAAATATTCGTTCCGCCTATTTGTTTCCAGTCGAGCCCAATAAGGAACGAACAGCAGAAGGCAGACTTCCGCCGCTGATGCAGGACTAGTTTGTTATGGTAACGCAGTTATCTGATAACAACATTATTGCTGGGATGGAGCGCGCGCACAGAACCGTGCTCCGGAAGCTCCGGTTAGAAATGTCCAACCAGCTGCTGGTCAGCGACACCATCGTTCCGTTTCTGTACCAGGAGGACATCTTAACGGACGCACAGGTGCAGGAGATCGAGAATCAGGTAACAGACAGACAGAAAAACCTGAAGCTGCTGGAAATCCTGCCGAACCGCGGGCCTCGGGCCTTCCACACCTTCCTGCGGGCTCTGCAGGACTTCAGCTGGATCCGAGACAGACTGCTGCTGGAGCTACAGGCTGCACCTGGACCCGGATCTACAAGTGAGTGGGCACAGATGTTCAGCGGGTTTAGGAGACGTTCATTCTCGTTTCTGTCTAAATGTAAACAAGGAAACGTGCAAAATAAAGATAGGTCTGAGGTGAGAGCGATCACTTTGTCACGTTTATACATATATATGTATATACATATATATATATATATATATATATATATATATATATATATATATATATATACACACATATGAGAACAGTCCTTTGTTTTTATGTCTAGCTGTTTTATCTTATCTGTTTGTGTAAAGCTAACTATGTGTCTGTTGCTGCTGCCTCTTGGCCAGATCGTCGTTGTAAATGAGAATGAGTTCTCAATCGACTCATCTGGTTAAATAAAGGTTAAATAAAAATAAAATAAACATACATACATACATATATATATATATATACATTGCTCACAAAAATTAAAGGAACCCTTTTTTTATTGGGCCTGGCATGAAATCAATGAAACCTGTCTGATAATTTTCTGGTTGATGAAGCAGCTGAGGTCATTGTTAATCACTTTCAGCTGTATTGGTGTTCATGGACTTAACGACAGGTGCACTAAAGTGGCAACAATTACAAAACCCTCAAAACAGGACTGGTTTAACATGTGGAGGTCATTTCAAGTTTCTCCCTCTTGATCTTTTTTGGCTGGTTTTCCACTCGTGCTAGTTTTGGCTTGAGTAATTATCTCTACTGGCAGCATGAGGCGATTCCTTAACCCTACAAAGGGCAGGTGACAAAGGGCAGCCTTGGCGGAGTCCAACTCTCACCGGAAACGAGCCCGACTTACTGCCGGCAATGTGGACCAAGCTCTGACACTGGTCGTACAGGGACCTAACAGCCCGTATCAAGGGGCCTGGTACCCCATACTCCCAGAGTACCCCCCACAGGGCCCTCTGAGGGACACGGTCGAACGCCTTCTCCAAATCCACAAAACACATGTAGATTGGTTGGGCGAACTCCCACGCACCCTCCAGGACCCCCCCAAGGGTATAGAGCTGGTCCAGTGTTCCACGGCCAGGACCAAAACCACATTGCTCCTCCTGGATCCGAGGTTCGACTATCCGACGGACCCTCCTCTCCAGAACCCCTGAATAGACCTTACCAGGGAGGCTCAGGAGTGTGATCCCCCTGTAGTTGGAACACACCCTGCGGCCACAGCTGCGGTCTGCCGCCTCGACAATGGAGTCATGAAACATGGCCCATTCGGACTCAATGTCCCCTGCCTCCCCCGGGACACGTTCAAAGTTCTGTCGGAGGTGGGAATTGAAGCTCCTTCTGACAGGTGACTCTGCCAGACGTTCCCAGCAGACCCTCAACACGTTTGGGTCTGCCAGGTCTGACGAGTGTCCAAGACATGCGGCCGCAGATCAGATGAAACGACAACAAAATCGATCATCGACCTGCGGTCTAAGGTGTCCTGGTGCCAAGAGCACATATGGACACCTTTATGCTTGAACATGGTGTTTGTTATGGACAATCCATGACGAGCACAGAAGTCCAATAACAGAACACCACTCGGATTCAGATCAGGGGGGCTGTTCCTCCCAACCACACCTCTCCAGGTCTCACTGTCGTTGCCCACGTGAGCATTGAAGTCCCCCAGCTGAACGAGGGAGTCACCCGAAGGAGCGCTTTCCAGCACCCCCTCCAGGGACTCCAAAAAGGGTGGGTAGTCTGAGCTGCAGTTTGGTGCATAAGCACAAACCACAGTCAGGACCCGTCCCCCCACACGGAGGCGGAGGGAGGCTACCCTCTCGTTCACCGGGGTAAACCCCAACGTACAGGCACCAAGATGGGGGGGCAAGAAGTATGCCCACCCCTGCTCGGCACCTCTCAGTGGGAGCAACTCCAGAGTGGTAGAGAGTCCAACCCCTCTCGAGGAAACTGGTTCCAGAGCCAGAGCCATGCGTTGAGGTGAGTCCAACTATATCTAGTCGGAACCTCTCAACCTCACACACCAACTCCGGCTCTTTCCCCACCAGAGAGGTGACATTCCACGTACCAAGAGCCAGCTTCTGTAGCTGAGGATCAGACCGCCAAGGTCCCTGCCTTCGGCTACCACCCTTTCCACACTGCAGCCGACCCCTTTGGCCCCTCCCACGAGTGGTGAGCCCATGGGAAGGGGGACCCACGTCTCCTCTTCGGGCTGTGCCCGGCCGGGCTCCATGGGTGAAGGCCCGGCCACCAGGCGCTCGCCAGCGTGCCCCAACTCCAGGCCTGGCTCCAGAGGGGGGCCCCGGTGACCCGCGTCCGGGCAAGTGAACACTGCATCCATCTGTCAAACTCATCATAAGGGGTCTTTGGGCTCTTTGGGCTGTGCTTTGTCTGATCCCTCACCTAGGACCTGTTTGCCATGGGTGACCCTACCAGAGGCATAAAGCCTCAGACAACTTGGCTCCTAGGATCATTGGGACACTCAAACCCCTCCACCACGGTAAGGTGGCAGCCCAGGGAGGGCCCTTTAAGATGATTTAAGGATATTTATTCATGCTCTGAATGTTTTAGACTAAGATCTAAAGTGGACAGCAATGAATGTAAATGTAGTCAAATAACTTGTTTGACAGTTGTTAATAAAGATTTTTTTAAAAGTAGCACAAACAGCGATCTGCGTCCTGGCATGCGTCGCCGTCAATGACACAATGTTTCCTGTCCATACTACGCACTCGAAGCCTTACTGCACACCTCCTCTAAGTATACCTCACAGAAGGGCGTAGGGTGCAGTGCCAGTACTGGGATTGGGCCTCCAAACCCAACTGGAGTCGTTTTTGTGCAGCCTATGGTTGCAACCACCGGCATACTATTGAAAACGGATCACGTGGGATTACTACTGACTTTTCTAGCCTACCTGATGGGATTTTATATTTTAATTTATTTAAATTTATTTTCTTTAATTATATTTATATTTTAGTTATCATGCCATACCATGTACCTGATTTTGTGAAAAAGCTTGATAAAATGAAATGTGTTTTTTAGTTGGGTAAGCATCTTCCTCAGTTGAAGTGAATGCACCGGGGACGAATGGAGACCCATCCAAGATGGTGGCCGGCCACTACGGCAGCATCAGTCCACGGGGCGTCTACGTATATATGTCTGTGCGTCTCTCCATACAAGCCACGGTGAAAAGGTTCACAGAAACACGAACGGACATTGACCCAGAGGTTTCCTGATTGAGGACATGTGTAATCTTCAATATTTTAAAATACTGACATATCGCCCAGCTCAACATCAAATTCATGTCTCCTATTTTTGGGTTGAAGTAATGTTTAGCGAAAATAACTAAAATTTTGGAAAAAATGACATCTCACTAGTGCTAACGGTAATATTTTATCATGAATTGTGCCTATTGTAGGAATCTCCTAGCCTGGCAAGCCATCCTATATATGTGAATATATAGTCTGGCCACGAACCACTGACGGCTCTCATTCGTGAGGCGGGATCTACGGTTGTCTTTCAAAATGTCAGCATGCAATTGGATAGCGCTAGGACCAATCAGAGTGACGAACAACATGACGTAATCACGGCGACGGAAAAGCGGGAGGCTTTAATAGCGTCTAGCTTCAATGATTTCTGTCGTTTTTGTATGAAAAACACGCGAATATCAGGTGTACTGGGACATTGCACTACTTTGTTTGATAAAAATAAGAAGCCGCTAAGTATATCAGACAGACTTACGCACGTTGGAGTCTAAATAATCCAATGTTGATGACAAAGCCGTTTCAAACCAACGTGTTTTCCGAGTTGCCGCCATGTTGCTTGGGTTCGCGGCGTTCGCGGCCGCAGCGCTGACGTCATCGGCTACTCCCGCTCTGTGATTGGCCCATGATATAGAGCGCTGTGATTGGCCCAACCAAAACTATAGCGAGTTGTGATTGGATAGACACAGCAGTGGTTTGGGCTGCGAGGGTTCCAATGAAGCGTGCCTAGACCAAACTCTGCAAAGCAAGAATTGGTCTAGTTCACTAGGCTAGGAATCTCCTGCATCTCCTTCAAGCCCCATGAGATGTCTAAGCTGCAGCTGTTGCACAGCTGCTTAGACTCCATTAAAACCCGGATGGCTGGGAACTTTCTACAGCTGAATGAAGACCAGACTGAGATCCTCATCTGTGCTCCAGACAAGCTGGTTCCCAAAGTCAGAGACTCTCTTGGTCAGCTTGCTTCTCACACCAAACCCTCTGTCAGGAATCTTGGTGTGACCTTTGACCCAGCTCTCACCCTGGATTCTCATGTCAGTTCTCTTGTTGGCTCTTCCTTCTTCCATCTCAGGAACATTGCTAAGCTGAGTCCCATTCTGTCCCGCTCTGAACTGGAGATTGTTCTCCACACCTTCATCTCCTCACGCTTAGACTACTGCAGCTGGCTTTTCTCTTGTCTGAGCAGAACCTCCCTGAAGCGTCTACAGGTGGTCCAGAACACCTGTGCTAGGCTGCTGACCAAGTCCTCCAAACACACCCACGTCACCCCGCTCCTCTTCCAGCTTCACTGGCTGCCGGTTAACTTCAGGATTCATTTCCAGATCCTGGTTCTGGTTTTTGGGCCTTACATGGACAAGCACCATCATACATTAGTGATCTTCTCAGTCCCTACACCCCCAGCAGGTCCCTGAGGTCCAGTGATCAAAGCCTACTGGTTGTGCAGCACCAGGCTAAAGACCAAAGGTGACAGATCATTTGCTGCTGTGGCCCCCAGACTCTGGAGCTCTCCCCCCCTGAGCCTGAGACCAGTGGACTCAGTGGCAGAACTCACCTGTTCAGGTGGCTTTGGGACCTGCTGCTGGTTCTTCATCACTACCTTTTCTTCATGCTGATGTTTCTGTCAGTTCTGTCTTCCTCAGGATCCTGTATCACCTTTTCTTCATTTTTATTCTCAATTTTTCATTTTCTTCCCTATTTTCTAAGATTTTTTAAACTTTCTATTGCTGCTTGTGATTTTAATTTTGAGAGGCTATACAAAAAACTTTGTTTCAGAAAAAGTGTAGAAATGAACTTCTTCTAAACCACGAGGATGAAGATGTGATGAGACAGCGGTTCCCTCTGGGTTTGGGGAACTCTTCCTGTAGACCAGGGGTTCCCAAATTGGGGGTCGGGACCCCCAAGGGGGTCCCCATAAGATTCCAGATGGTCCCCAAAATTTTGTCTTTGCTGAGGTTGTGAGGTTAACAAGATTTTATTTGTAAAAATTACATTTATAAAATCCCAACAACACACCCTACAGTATAATCAGAACTCCATATAAAAGTTATGACTCTGTATGTCTGTAGAAAGTTTGAAAATCATCACATTTAATGTGTTTATGTATGTAGGTGTAGGGGGTCCTGGCTTGTCTTGGACAATGGCAAGGGGGTCCTCAAAGAAAAAATTTTGGGAACCCCTGCTGTAGACGCAGCAGAACCGAAGCCTGCAGGCCATAATCAGCCTGTTGTGGATTAAACCCGGTTTCCTGTTTCCTTCCCTTTAGACTTAGGGAAACGGAGTTTTTATTCTAAAGGAGCAGCTTTGTTTCATATGAGGACAGAAAATCAGACCGGATCATGTGACTCCTGATGTTAAGAGAAACGGA
>SSNS01000294.1:613296-614469 GCA_006937985.1 Aphyosemion australe | reverse complement strand
GACTCACGACGAGGAAGGCTGTTGTTGGTTTAGCGTCCAGGAAACAGCAGAAAACATCTGGGCTAGTAGAAGCTAACCGTTAGCATTAGCAGCTACACCACACAGCAGAACTCCTCCAGGCTTGTGTTATTTGTGGAGATAAAACTCTCGAGACTCTAGAGACCCTAGTAAGTGAACAATTGAAAGACTTTTTATATTCAAATGACCTTCTCTCAAGTCTGCAATCAGGTTTCAGAAAAAAGCACAGCACCATCACTGCAGCCACAAAGGTGATCAATGACATTCTTGTTGCTCTTGATAAAAAGCAGTACTGTGCCTCACTTTTTATTGATCTGTCAAAAGCCTTTGACACTGTAGGCCATGCTGTTTTAAAAGATAAGCTTCCTTGTTTGGGATTGTCTGAACATGCCATCTCATGGTTCACTGACTACTTGAAGGACAGAACTCAATGTGTTAAATGTGATGGGTTGTCCTCTGAATTTTTGAGTATCCACAAAGGAGTACCACAGGGTTCAGTTTTGGGACCCCTCTTGTTCATTATGTATATTAATGACATAGGACAAAATGTGTCAGATGCTAATATGCACTTTTACGCTGATGACACAATCATTTACTGTTTAGGAACATCCCCCACTAAAGCTGTTGAATTCTTACAGAAAGCTTTTAATGAGGTCCAATAAACACTTCTGCAGTTAAAGTTGGTCCTCAATGCTGACAAAACTAAACTAATGTTGTTTTCAAACTCTAAAAAAAGACCTCTAAGTATGCCCCCAGTGACCACTCTGGAGGGAAATATCATAGAGGTGGTCCACACATACAAATACCTTGGTGTCTGGCTCGATGACTCCCTCTCCTTCAAGCCCCATATAGATAATCTTGTGAAGAAACTCAAACTCAGACTGGGTTTCTTTTTTCAAAATAAACTGTGTTTTTCTTTTGAGGCAAAAAAACGACTAGTTACTGCAACATTTCTGTCTATTCTGGATTATGGAGACCTTTTGTAGATGAATGCCTCAGCACAGTGTCTTGGTCAGATTGATGTGGGTTATCATGCCTCGCTGAGGTTTATTACTAACTGTAGACCACTGACCCATCATTGTGAACTGTATTCTGGAGTGGGATGGCCTTCTTTGTCCACCAGGAGGTTGGCACATTGGTACACTTTCATTTACA
>SSNS01000294.1:603296-608296 GCA_006937985.1 Aphyosemion australe | reverse complement strand
GTTTCAGTGCATTAACAGACTGTTTCGGTGCATTAACAGACTGTTTCGGTGCATTAACAGGCTGTTTCAGTGCATTAACAGACTGTTTCAGTGCAATGTTTCAGTGCATTAACAGGCTGTTTCGGTGCATTAACAGACTGTTTTGGTGCTTTAACAGGCTGTTTCAGTGCATTAACAGGCTGTTTCAGTGCATTAACAGGCTGTTTCGATGCATTAACAGGCTGTTTCGGTGCATTAACAGGCTGTTTCGGTGCATTAACAGACTGTTTCGGTGCATTAACAGGCTGTTTCAGTGCATTAACAGACTGTTTCAGTGCAATGTTTCAGTGCATTAACAGACTGTTTCGGTGCTTTAACAGGCTGTTTCAGTGCATTAACACGCTGTTTCGGTGCATTAACAGACTGTTTTGGTGCATTAACAGGCTGTTTCGTGCATTAACAGGCTGTTTCAGTGCATTAACAGACTGTTTCAGTGCAATGTTTCAGTGCATTAACAGACTGTTTCGGTGCTTTAACAGGCTGTTTCAATGCATTAACAGGCTGTTTCGGTGCATAAACAGACAGTTTCGGTGCATTAACAGGCTGTTTCAGTGCATTAACAGGCTGTTTCAGTGCATTAACAGACTGTTTCAGTGCAATGTTTCAGTGCATTAACACTGTTTCGGTGCATTAACAGGCTGTTTCAGTGCATTAACAGACTGTTTCAGTGCAATGTTTCAGTGCATTAACAGACTGTTTCGGTGCTTTAACAGGCTGTTTCAGTGCATTAACAGGCTGTTTCGATGCATTAACAGGCTGTTTCGGTGCATTAACAGGCTGTTTCGGTGCATTAACAGACTGTTTCGGTGCATTAACAGGCTGTTTCAGTGCATTAACAGACTGTTTCAGTGCAATGTTTCAGTGCATTAACAGACTGTTTCGGTGCTTTAACAGGCTGTTTCAGTGCATTAACACGCTGTTTCGGTGCATTAACAGACTGTTTTGGTGCATTAACAGGCTGTTTCGTGCATTAACAGGCTGTTTCAGTGCATTAACAGACTGTTTCAGTGCAATGTTTCAGTGCATTAACAGACTGTTTCGGTGCTTTAACAGGCTGTTTCAATGCATTAACAGGCTGTTTCGGTGCATAAACAGACAGTTTCGGTGCATTAACAGGCTGTTTCAGTGCATTAACAGGCTGTTTCAGTGCATTAACAGACTGTTTCAGTGCAATGTTTCAGTGCATTAACACTGTTTCGGTGCATTAACAGGCTGTTTCAGTGCATTAACAGACTGTTTCAGTGCAATGTTTCAGTGCATTAACAGACTGTTTCGGTGCTTTAACAGGCTGTTTCAGTGCATTAACAGGCTGTTTTGGTGCATTAACAGACTGTTTCGGTGCATTAATAGACTGTTTCAGTGCATTAACAGGCTGTTTTGGTGCATTAACAGGCTGTTTCGGTGCATTAACAGGCTGTTTCGGTGCATTAACAGGCTGTTTCGGTGCATTAACAGGCTGTTTCGGTGCTTTAACAGGCTGTTTCGGTGCATTAACAGGCTGTTTTGGTGCTTTAACAGACTGTTTTGGTGCATTAATAGGCTGTTTCGGTGCATTAACAGGCTGTTTCAGTGCATTAACAGACTGTTTCAGCTAATTTCAGACTGCTTTAGTTTTGTTTGTTTACTGGAAATCAGCTGATCTGTGATTATGCTCCTCCTCCCATATTGTCTTCTCCACAGTGCCATACCCCCCCCTCAACATGTCCTATAAAATTGTCCATCTGAGCCAGGAGTCGGTAGCAGGTGAGGTCCATGGTGTGAGTGAGGTCAAGGCCAACTCCCGTCAGGCCCGGCACGTCTCACTGTTAGAGGAGAAGCAGCAGGAGCAGCAGGAGCAGAAGGTGGCAGCCACCCACGTTCCCTTGAACAGTACTCACAACGAGATGGAAAACGTTCCTGTCAACAGGAACCAGACGGAGGAGGCCGAAACTCAAAGCTACTGGCTGGACCCAACTGGGATTTCTCCTGATGACAGAGACGAGGAGTTTGTCAATGCTGTGGTTGCAGAGTACGAGGACTCCAACGATCCAGGGTCAGCCATGGGGGTTCCCACAGAACCCCCTGTGCTCCCCACCAGACTTCCCCCCTTCCTGCTGGAGCTCCACTGGCTTCCACCTAGACCTCCAACCAGCTACGACGGCTTCAACATCTACATCTACAGAGACGGTGAGAGGCAGCTCTAGTCCTTGTTCTGGTTCCAGTTCTGACATGACCTCTGCTCAACCCGTCCACGTTTCCTGAAATATAAACAATAAACAGAATATACAGAATTAAACACAAATATGAAACATCCATCTCAAATAATTAAAACAAATGAGCTAACACAATTTTTAACCAAGTTCAAACTAGTTATGACCCAGTTTTGATCTGGTTCTAACCAGTTCCGACACAGTTCACACCAGTTTGGACCCACTTGCTTTGCGTTCACTCCATATAAATGATGACTGAACCCAGAAGGTTCTGATTAGATTTAAAGCGAGTTTGCTGGATCTCCTGAGGAGGTTCAAAGCTCTGCAGACTTTAAAGGTGTGATTCACTGAGAAACCATGTTTTAATGATATTTTTGATTCTAATGGGTCACTCTGAGTTTAACATGCAGGCTGAACATGAAAATAGTCTCCTCCACCTATCTACTGCATTAGCTTCTGATAGAAAATAGACTCTAGGTGAAACTCTAGGATTAGAAAAGCCTGACAGATCTACGTCACACTGTCACTGAACATTCATGGACTCACCCATCTGGACTCACGACGAGGAAGGCTGTTGTTGGTTTAGCGTCCAGGAAACAGCAGAAAACATCTGGGCTAGTAGAAGCTAACCGTTAGCATTAGCAGCTACACCACACAGCAGAACTCCTCCAGGCTTGTGTTATTTGTGGAGATAAAACTCTCGAGACTCTAGAGACCCTAGTAAGTGAACAATTGAAAGACTTTTTATATTCAAATGACCTTCTCTCAAGTCTGCAATCAGGTTTCAGAAAAAAGCACAGCACCATCACTGCAGCCACAAAGGTGATCAATGACATTCTTGTTGCTCTTGATAAAAAGCAGTACTGTGCCTCACTTTTTATTGATCTGTCAAAAGCCTTTGACACTGTAGGCCATGCTGTTTTAAAAGATAAGCTTCCTTGTTTGGGATTGTCTGAACATGCCATCTCATGGTTCACTGACTACTTGAAGGACAGAACTCAATGTGTTAAATGTGATGGGTTGTCCTCTGAATTTTTGAGTATCCACAAAGGAGTACCACAGGGTTCAGTTTTGGGACCCCTCTTGTTCATTATGTATATTAATGACATAGGACAAAATGTGTCAGATGCTAATATGCACTTTTACGCTGATGACACAATCATTTACTGTTTAGGAACATCCCCCACTAAAGCTGTTGAATTCTTACAGAAAGCTTTTAATGAGGTCCAATAAACACTTCTGCAGTTAAAGTTGGTCCTCAATGCTGACAAAACTAAACTAATGTTGTTTTCAAACTCTAAAAAAAGACCTCTAAGTATGCCCCCAGTGACCACTCTGGAGGGAAATATCATAGAGGTGGTCCACACATACAAATACCTTGGTGTCTGGCTCGATGACTCCCTCTCCTTCAAGCCCCATATAGATAATCTTGTGAAGAAACTCAAACTCAGACTGGGTTTCTTTTTTCAAAATAAACTGTGTTTTTCTTTTGAGGCAAAAAAACGACTAGTTACTGCAACATTTCTGTCTATTCTGGATTATGGAGACCTTTTGTAGATGAATGCCTCAGCACAGTGTCTTGGTCAGATTGATGTGGGTTATCATGCCTCGCTGAGGTTTATTACTAACTGTAGACCACTGACCCATCATTGTGAACTGTATTCTGGAGTGGGATGGCCTTCTTTGTCCACCAGGAGGTTGGCACATTGGTACACTTTCATTTACAAGGCCATGCTTGGATTACTACCCAACTACATCTGTAACTTAATCTCACGGAGAAGTGTAACTTCTCACAGTCTGCGTGCAAACGATCAGTTGTTACTCTGTGTTCCGTTTGCTCGCACTGAACTGGGCAAAAGGGCTTTTGTTCACTCTGCTCCTTCTGCATGGAACAGGCTGCAGGAAAACTGGAAACTAACCGAGCTCATCTCCTTGAATACATTTAACACCAGACTGAGAGCCCTTGAGACAGATTCCCTGTGTTGTAACTGCCTTCTGTAATTCTGTACATAACATGTCTGTGTAACTGGAAAAATATATATATGTTGTAACTGTAACTTTTGCTGCCTCTTGGCCAGGACTCCCTTGAAAATGAGGTTTTTAATCACAATGGGACCTTCCTGGTTAAATAAAGAATAAATAAAATAAAAAAGAACATTTCTTAAATGTCTCTCAAGGTTCATGAAGACTTTCAATTTCCTTGCTTGAGTCAGAAGTCTTTGCTTTGGTGTCACTGGAATTCTGAACATCTTCAGACAACAAGATGGTGATATAAATGGTGCTGGGGAGGTGTTTTTGTCCCACTCTGGACCCCTCAGCACCACCTGAGCCTGGTTTAAACACCACAGCCTACCTGAGTGTTGTTGCTGACCATGTCCATCCCTTTATGACCACATGGACCCATCTTCTGATGCTACTTCCAGCAGGATGATAGCCTGGCAAGCCATCCTATATATGTGAATATATAGTCTGGCCACGACTCATTGACGGCCCTCAGTCGTGAGGCGGGATCTACGGTTGTCTTTCAAAATGTCTGCACGCAATTGGATAGCGCTAGGACCAATCAGAGTAACGAACAACGTGACGTAATCACAGCGACGGAAAAGCGGGAGGCAGCAATGGCGTCTAACATTTGCTAACATCAATGATTTCTGTCGTTTTTGTATGAAAAACACGTGAATATCAGGTGTACTGGGACATTGCACTACTTTGTTTGATAAAAATAAGAAGCCGCTAAGTATATCAGACAGACTTACGCACGTTGGAGTCGAA
>SSNS01000294.1:564406-565977 GCA_006937985.1 Aphyosemion australe | reverse complement strand
TCCAGCTGTTATAGCCGCTCCAGCTGTTATAGCCGCTCCAGCTGTTATAGCCGCTCCAGCTGTTACAGCCGCTCCAGCTGTTACAGCCGCTCCAGCTGTTACAGCCGCTCCAGCTGTTACAGCCGCTCCAGCTGTTATAGCCGCTCCAGCTGTTATTGATCCAGCTGTTATAGCCGCTCCAGCTGTTATAGCCGCTCCAGCTGTTACAGCCGCTCCAGCTGTTACAGCCGTTCCAGCTGTTACAGCCGCTCCAGCTGTTATTGATCCAGCTGTTATAGCCGCTCCAGCTGTTATAGCCGCTCCCGCTGTTATTGATCCAGCTGTTATAGCCGCTCCAGCTGTTATAGCCGCTCCAGCTGTTATAGCCGCTCCAGCTGTTACAGCCGCTCCAGCTGTTACAGCCGCTCCAGCTGTTACAGCCGCTCCAGCTGTTATTGATCCAGCTGTTATAGCCGCTCCAGCTGTTATAGCCGCTCCAGCTGTTATAGCCGCTCCAGCTGTTATAGCCGCTCCAGCTGTTATAGCCGTTCCAGCTGTTATAGCCGCTCCAGCTGTTATTGATCCAGCTGTTATGGCCGCTCCAGCTGTTATGGCCGTTCCAGCTGTTATGGCCGCTCCAGCTGTTATAGCCGCTCCAGCTGTTATAGCCGCTCCAGCTGTTATAGCCGCTCCAGCTGTTATAGCCGCTCCAGCTGTTATTGATCCAGCTGTTATAGCCGCTCCCGCTGTTATTGATCCAGCTGTTATGGCCGCTCCAGCTGTTACAGCCGCTCCAGCTGTTATGCCGATCCAGCTGTTATAGCCGCTCCAGCTGTTATAGCCGCTCCAGCTGTTATAGCCGCTCCAGCTGTTATAGCCGCTCCAGCTGTTATAGCCGCTCCAGCTGTTTACATTACATTTCACAGGTAGGTAGAAGGTGTCCTGTACATACTGCTGAACTGCTCCATTTCTAAGTGAATCTTGTGGAAATGTTTTAGATTTTTGCTTTTGAAAGTAGTGAATATGAATTCTCTCAGCCAGAACTGCATTGGTTCAGAAGACGTGAAGAACTCGTATCTGGTGTCTCACAACCGTTGATACAGATGTGGAGAAGCTCTGAACCCTTTTCCAGTTCTTGCTTAGTGTGTCCATTTTGGAATCTGTTCATCACTGGTGCCATTCTTCTTGTTCATCGTGTCACAGACGTTTAATGTGTGTGTTGGAACAAAATAAAACGTTGCAGTAAACCAGTCCAGTGAGTTTGATGCTAAAGCTGAACGCAGTGGTCTCATCTTGCAGATGGACTTTGTTCTTCATACTTTTTCTAAAAGCTCCAGTCAAGGAGATGAAACACCTGACCTGTGGTTCTGGCCTCGTAACACATAGAGTAACCCGCTTGTCTTTCACCACAGCATACTGGAGAGGAGGAGCAGTGTGGTTCTGGTTCTGGCCGTGGAACCGTGGGCCAGCTTTCTACCTTAGCTAGGATGCTCCAACACACCTGAGCCAATGTTTAATTCATCTGCTGAATAAAACCAGGTGTGTTGGAGCATGGGCCTTTGAGGACCAGGGCTGCCCACCCCTGCTGTAGT
>SSNS01000294.1:544406-556906 GCA_006937985.1 Aphyosemion australe | reverse complement strand
CATGTTAGCTTAAACTTGTGTGCTAGCATCACAATATTGTACAGATTACTATCATGTAGCAGACAATTAAAATAGTATCGGTCAGCTAATATAACATTAATACTTGACAATACTGAACTAATGAGCGTCTGTCAGCGGTCTCATGCTCGTTAATATCCGTTCACGAAAGTAGTTTAGCACTTTAGAGAGAGGGAGAGCACCTGTGATCCGGTTCTGGAGCTCAGGCGGGCTGCTGTGAGCTGGATCCAGCCCAGAAACCAGCTCAACTGGCCCGCTGAGCCGCGCATCTCTTCTGGCGGTCGGGGCGGCGGTTCTGACCTGGTTCCGGTGATCTCTGAGTTCTAGAAATCTGCATTTAATTTTTTAAACCTCGCCACGGGTCTCTGGAGGCCAGCGCGGACCTCCATGAGTTGGTACCGATACCGATCTGGGTTCCAGAAGTTCCGTCTTTCCAGCTCCCCCCAGGCACGGAGACAGAGGCTTGTTTTACTTATTAGGAAACTCGTGGACTCGATGTCTGCTCAGGCTGGAGTTTCTACAGCCTCCACAAACAAGAGTTTATCAAAATGAACACGATCCTAAACTAGTGAACGCACACACTGCCCGGATAACACGACCTCTCTACCCTAACACTGCCCTCTCTCCTCACCGAGCTGCAGACAGAAGCTAGCTTAGAACTCCCTCTGCTTACGTCAGAGGCTAAGATTTACAAAAAAAGAGCGTTTTTAGAAGCTTTGCTGAAAAAGGACACTGTTTACTCAAAATCTGTGCTGTTATGTATTTTAAAACGAAATACCCACAATAAATGTTTAAAATAGTATTTTTGGACAGCATTTTATATGAATTAGAAAATAAATTAACCTGCAATTTGCTCTTTAAGAGCGAGTGAACAACGGACTAAAAACGTATCAACATGAGATAAAATATTTGCAGCGTTAACTGACGTGTTAAGATGATAACGCGTTAACTTTACAGCCCTAATGTCAACAAATAAATCAAGTTTGAATGAAAAAGTCCAAATGTAAACTAAATGTTAGTTTTATTGTGAAGAAGACTCGTGGCATTTTCAAACCACTGATAGTGAAATAGTTACACCAGCCACAGCAACCATCACAACCAGTAGCCATTTCAGCCCTAATAAACATTCATAAAAGTATAGAAATATTTGTGATTGAATTCAAATCTGTGAATATTTATATAATTTATTAAACATTAAAATTTTCCTACGTGAAAAACGGCCAGATTTAATTTAACGAGTTTTAAACATTATTTACTCCAAGTATGACTTTTAGTTTTTATGATTTTAAACTGATTTTTAAAAATGCTGTAAAATATGAGTTTTTAGTTTGTTTCCAGTAATCGGAATTTTCATCCCTAGATATTTGGATGAATAATTCAGACTTTCTGAATTTATAACCAGATTTCGTTTTACTTAAATATTTAAGTCTAAACATCATTTGTCTGATTTTTCAAATCAGCACATAAATAAAAACAATTTGTGAATTTTCTTAAATTTCATAAATTTAGCCTTGATTTTATTTTGGATTTAGGAAACTTGTGGAAAGTCGTGCTCCTGTTTTGAAGTTATTCCTGCTGTTTTAAACGCTCAGAGATCATCAGAAGAAGTCGCGTCTCAGCGGGTGGACACTGACCTCCAGCGCCGCCTTCTGGACGGTGACCTGACTGAAGACGCGCGCTCCGTCGTCGGGACAAACCGTCTTCAGCTCCTCCTTGTTCAGGGAGAACAGCTGAGCTCCGGTCAGAACTCCCAGGCTGCTGATGGTGCTGAAACACAAGCGTCACACTGTCAAACTGACCAGAGACTTCCTGTAGCCTGTCACAATAAAAGCATGAACACTCACACTGGGCTGAAGCCTTTGGCCTCCAGCCAGGACCTCACTTCCTCTGGAGACGAGTCGTAGGTGATGCTGGAGGCCGGCAGGCCGCCGCTGCTGCTTTGACTTGGAACCTGAAACTTCTTCTGAGCACTGCGACCCAAAGTCAGCCTGTGCACCAGCTCATCCTGAACCTCCTCCATGTTGGACTTCCTGCCTGCAGGAGGAAGACGAGACACACGCCACGTCCTGATGATGATAGAAAATCTAAACGTGTCAGTAAAGAACATCATCATCATAGATCCACCGTTCCACACGGCTCTTATTCACAACAAAGATTCAAAATGAAATAAAACTGAAAAGCAGATTTAATAATAAACTGTTCATGTAGAAGACCCAACTACAGGAGCTGTCCATCTGAGAGACGTGTGCTTACGATGGAGGACAGTCCAGCCTGGTATAGATTTATCTTGAGTTTGAACCATTTTTGTGACAGATGCATTTTATAACAAAAAGCTTTATGTGTGATTTCTGTGTCTTCTGCTACATGTTTGAGGATTGAACTCGTGTTTGGACTCACGGCCGGCGGTGGCGCCGGCTTTCTGGCTGCTCGGTTCCTTGGCGGTGGCACTGATGATGTCATTAGAGGTGCTCAGGCCACTGTCGCAGCTCGGTTTGAGGGTCTCGACCACTGGAGGCGGCAGCGGCGGCGTGGGGAGCCTGGCGGGGGCTGTAGGGGGTGCTGTGGGGACCTCCATCATGGAGGCAGCCGCTGGTTTACCGGGGACTGGGTCCACTTTGGTTGTCTGTTTCTAAACAAGAACACAAGAATTTTGTTTCTGATCTCTGTGGTGGACGTCTGTAACTCATCTCCATGGTAACAGGATGCTGACATCACAAACAACATCTCTGGTTACTAACAATACTGGAGCTATAGGGGGCGCTAGTGCACCGCCCTTCTTGGCGTGAAGGAGAGAAAAAAATCTAAAAAGTGTGAATTAGGGTTCGGGTCTACTCATCGTCTCTCTCTCTCTCTCTCACAGACTCACTGCTGTAGATAAAGCTGAACTCATCCTGTAGCTGCTGCAGGAACACGTGTGGGGCTGCAGCTATCGAATATTCTATGGAATCCTCTATTGATTCATCAAATAATCTATTTGACAACTCTTCAAGCGGGGTTTGTATTTAAAAATCCACTCATATGATTCCTTCTCAGAAAAGGCCACCTTTTAATGAACTACAACAAACCGCGTGAAAACTAATCTGTACAACTGCAACGTCCTAGAGCCGGGGTGCCCAGTCCTGGAGGGCCACCATGCGGCATGTTTGAGGTATTTCACTGCTCTAACACACCTAATTTCAATCAGCAGGTGATTTACAGGTTTCTGCAGAACTTGATGAGCTGCTGAACAGGTGATTCAGGCATTGAATCAGGTGTTCTGGAGCAGGTAAACAACTAAAACATGCTGGAAAAAAAAATTATATCTCCATAGTTTTTTGTGAAGACAGCAACAGGCGAATTATAACAAATTTAAATTCTAAAATACATTTTGAAATAACATTTAAAATAACTGAAATGTATTTTTCTGAAATTTTTGTATTTCTCAAAATTTGAGTTAAGTGTTTTGGATGCATATTGTTTTAGAAAAATAAAGGAGCATGAAATGCATCGCCACATGCTAAACTCTCCCAGAGTTACCAGAAGGACCAATTTGGTGTGCCACCCCAAAATCTTCTCTGACCCAGTCTGGCCACCCTTATCAACATTTTCTGGGGGCGCCTCTGGAATCTGGGTAAATTCTTCAATATTAAAATAGTTTCCATAGAAACTAGAAGAGAGGAAAGAACACAGAAGTGGGTTGTTCAGGGATGTTTCAGTGTTCCATCTGAAACTGACCAAAAACCGGCCAATCAGAGGAAAGTGGGACTAAAACCAGGAAGTGAAACACATGGATGAAGAGATGAAGGTGCAGGACCAGCAGGGAATTAAACTACTGAACAACACGCAGCTTGCAGTCATTTAAACAGGAAGTAAAACATCTGTTCAGACACAAACAGCTGGTTTACCTCGTTTAGCTCTCCCAGTAACTGCTGCTGAACCAAACCAAACATGGAGAGAGAAGGACACACCTTTAATCCGCTACCAACTCACTAAATCAGTTCTACTCAGGTCTTAACTCTTAAAGGAACAGTCTGACATTCAGCCCAAAACGAAACAGAACTTTGGGTCCGACCCGCGGCTCATTGCTGAAGCAACACCTCAAACATTTGGTGCAGCTCCACATGCAAACCCCAAGAGAATCCACAAATATTCCCAGAAAGGGGCACTGTTCCTCTGGGACAGGGGCAGGGAACCCTGGTCCTGGAGAGCCGCTGTCCAGCACGTTTTAGAGGTTTCCCTGCTTCAGCACACTTGATTCATCTGTTCATCCTCATCGGGCTCTGCAGCAGCCTGTTGATCACCTGCTGATTAAATCAGGTGTGTTGAGGCAGGGAAACCTCTAAAACAGGGGTGCCCAATCCTGGTCCTGGAGGGCCGGTATCCAGCAGATTTTAGTGGTTTCTCTGCTCCAACACACTTGATTCAGTGGTTGAATCACCTGTGCAGCAGCTCATCAGGCTCTGCAGAAGCCTGCTAATCACCTGCTGATTGAAATCAGGTGTGGAAGCAGAGGTAAAACTAAAATCTCCAGGACCAGGACTGGGCACCCCTGCTCTAAAACATGCTGGATAGTGGCTCTCCAGGACCAGGGTTCCCTACCCCTGCTCTAGGATGATCCACAGTGTAAGCAGGACAGAAACCTGGAAGCAGCTGGTCAACGCCCAGCCTGAGACCTGACCCGACGCACAGCCCAAGTCACGACCCGAAACCCAGTCTGAGTTCTAACCCAATGCCCAGCTCAAATCCCCATTGGTCGCCTGGTCCAACAGCTAGCCCAAGTTTGGACCCATCAGCCTATGTCCCGACCCGACGGCCAGGCCGAGTCCCGACCCGACACCTGGTCAACAGCCAGCCTAAGTCCCAGCCCGACTGCTCCTTTAAGATGATCCACTGCAAAGAAAACCTCAGTAAGTCAAAAAGAAGCCTGGAAGCCTTCGGCCCGGTTCTGGGCCCGGTTCTTCCTACCTTAAACAACTCAAACTCCTTCTTTGGCATCATGAGCTTAGATGATGGGAGACAGAAGATGAGATCATGAGTTGGTGTGAGGATGAGCGAGGTGATGAAGGTGATGAAGGTGTGCTCGTACCTGGATGGTGTGGCTGTAGACTGGTTCTCCTCGGCTCGTCATGTCCACGGCCTTTGTGATCTCCAGGATGTTGTTTGGCACGTAGCCAGCACCCCCGCAGCCGTTCCGAACCTTCCACCATTGCTTCCTGTCGTCGAGCACCTGACAGACATGACTCAGGGAATCAGCAGACAGTTTCTCCCAAACATTTCAGTTTTATTCAGTTAGAAACAACTCTTTGTTGTTTTTTTATGAGAATCTTGAAGGGGCAGTCGAATGGGGTTTATTTACAAGTGGAAACTGATCTTTGAGCCTCTATAAAGCAGATTAAGTTTTGTTGGAGCTAAAAACATCCCAGGAGCCCCGATAAACGGTCAAATAACAGCTGCATATTATAAAAACACCTGGTTTCCCCGCCCACTCCACCAGGACAAGAAGCTGACCCCTATGGCTTCATGACTACCTGGGGATAATTGTGTGGGCGTGTGTGTGTGTGCGTGCGTGCGTGTGTGTGCGTGTGTGTGTGTGTGTGTGTGTGTGTGTGTGTGTGTGTGTGCGTGCGTGCGTGTGTGTGCGTGCGTGCATGTGTGTGTGTAGAACAGTTGCAGACAATCAAGAAAGAAGTACCAGACCAGACCACACGCTGTGAATCTATCTATCATTCATTTCTAGTCTGGATTTGACCAGAATACCCTGGAACCTGAGTGGTTAGTGCTTGTTTTTCGCTCTTTCAACAAGGCTGTTGCTAGCTGAAGCTAACAGCTCAGGCTGGTGCTAACAGCTCAGGCTGAAGCTAACAGCTCAGGCTGAAGCTAACAGCTCAGGCTGGTGCTAACAGCTCAGGCTGAAGCTAACAGCTCAGGCTGAAGCTAACAGCTCAGGCTGAAGCTAACAGCTCAGGCTGGTGCTAACAGCTCAGGCTGGTGCTAACAGCTCAGGCTGAAGCTAACAGCTCAGGCTGAAGCTAACAGCTCAGGCTGAAGCTAACAGCTCAGGCTGGTGCTAACAGAGGCCCGGCTAACCGTGGCTGTGACCAGCATTTAAATATTGCTGACGCTGAAGTGGGTTGGAACCAAGGGGGAACCCCACAGTCCCAGACCTGAAGCCAACCAGGAAGTGACAAAAGTTGCAGTTCCACCCTCATCCACTAGGGGCTGGCACCAGAAGTGAGCAAATCCTCACTGACTCCCATGTTAAAACTTCACAGCAGAAATAAACATGTTTACAGCCTGGTTCAAAAAAGTCTCTGCTCCTTTTTATCAGTAAGTAAATTTATGTTTCTGTACTTTATTTCTCTGGTTGAATGGAGGAAAATGCTGTGTGTTTAATATAACACTGCTTGGTCAAAGATGGGCTGAAATATGACGTGTTGATGAGGCTGGCTGGGTACCGAAACTAAAGCTAGATAAGCTGGCCAAGGCTAGCGGAGGTTTCCGGGCTCTGCTGATCCACCGCGGTCAAGGACCTGCGAGGTTGCCGCTACAGAAGGGATGATTGCCAAGTTTTTGTACTGTGTCTCTCCCTCCAGCAGCAGCGGCCCTGCAGCCTCTCGGAGGCAGCCGAGCAAGGCAGGCACCCAGCTTCTCCCATCTTCCTGCCAGGAGCAGCTGCCGTGCGGCCCCCGGCTTTGCCCGGCGCCCATGCAAGGCTGTCGTCATCCTGGTTGCCTGTAGAGCTCTCTGAGGGAGACGTGATGTGTGACACAGCCAAGATGGCGGTGGTGGGAACCGCCAATTTGGCTTTTTTAGAAAGCAATGGGTGGGGTTTGTCCATGTTTTCTGTATGTCTATGGTTGGAACATGTAGATGTAGCAGGAGTGGCTATCAGGTGACGCGTTATCATAGCTGAGAGCAGGAGTTTTTCTCTCGCCTTTTTCAACTTTCAGTTGAAAAACTTCGGTCAAAACTTCACGGATTTGACTTTTTGGTACGCTACATTTGACCCAAGCTGTCTTTATTCAACATCAAGGAAAATGTTGCTTTACATTCTACTGCCTCTTTAAATTTGAGGTTAAATTGTGACTCGACAGAATTCCGTTTGAAGTTTGGACCGCGTCTCCACTTTGGACCTTTGTGGGTTAAACTCCAGTCAGACCAAACTTGACTTGGACGTCACAACAAGAATTAAACGTTCAAACTCGCTGCTGAAATCTGAACATTTGAAGTGTCTTGTTCACCTCAACGAGTTCGTCTTTCAGAACAGACAGCTCCGTGTTGTTTCTCGCTACAAAGTCGAACTTCGATTTGGCAAAAAGTTTCTGTTGAAGTCTGTCGGCGTCGAATCCTCTGAAACCAAAATATTAACAATTATCAGAAAAATAATTACCCTCAATAAGAAGTAAACAAAGTTTAAACCTCATTAAGGGCATTAAAATATCCTCAATCCTTTTTTTAATTGTGTTTTTTTTTTGGGTGAAATTGAAGCTTCAGTCCTCCATAAAGTCGAGGCTTTAAAGGAGAACCTTTGGGACTTCTTTAAAAGTCCTAAAGGTTCTCTGGTCTCACATGACTCAATCACATCAGTTTTATTCTTGACGGTTTCAGTACCTCCAGAACGAGTCGTTTCAGGGCGCTATCACTTTAAGAGAACAAGCTATTGTTGGCCACGCCCACCCATTGCCTGATTGGTTACTATGAGATGAATAACTTGGATATTCAGGATGGACTCGGAGTAGCTCTGATGCTCCTCCAACCTGGACAGGTGGGGGTGGGCGTTCTAGTGTCCCTTATTGTGACATCACAAACAGGGACTGCTCATTCAAGACACATAATCCCTGAAAACAAACACTGACAGATGTTTTTTTCCACGTATGGAGTGTTTCTACAGGCAGTGGAGCCTGGAGACCCACATGGCAGCACAGAAGGTGACTTTTGAATCATAGACCCGCTTTGGCTAAAACAACAGAACAAATCTAAACCTAGAGCCGTGGAGAATCGTCCCACCGTTAATCAGAGGAAAGTAAAAAGCAACATTCAGAAGGTTTAAAGATGCAGACTGACAGGAAAGAAAGTTGATCAATCTTCAGGTTAAATTAGAAGAGAAAATGTGAATTAAAGCACAAAAACTAAAAAAGGCTTTGAGATTTGGGTTCAGATTATTCTACTTAACTATTAGGAAGGTAGAAAAGCCTAAATAATAGTATTTATTAGTTTGACTGTTTCCGTTCAGATTTAATGTTAGAAATTAACCATTTCAATAAAAAATCAGCATTAATTATTCATTACTCATTATGTCTGTTAGCAAAACTTCTCGTATTTATCTTTATCAATACATATGTCATAAACAGTATTTACTGTTTTTATATTTTAATTCACTGTAAAATATTTTGTACCAATAATTTAAAGCTAAAAACATTTTAAAAACAATGTTTTGGTACGACTCAGAGACGTTTGTTTATCGGCCTGTGGGGTGGATTCCTGATCATGATAAATGAGTCAGAGGACTCCAAAGTGCTTTACCCTACAGTGAATCATTCATCCATTCACACGCCGGTGGTGATGAGCTACATGGTAGCTACAGCTGCCCTGGGGCGCACTGACGGAGGAGTAGGCGGAGGTGGAGAATGGAGAATGGAGGAGAGGAAGCAAATCACCAAAAATACAGAAAAGAAATGTTTGAGAAAAATGAGAAGGGTTAGGGTTAACCCTAGGGTTAGGGTTAGGGTTAGGTCCTAACCCTAGGGTTGGAGATGTTCAACAGTAATCCAGGAGGGATGGCGGTGTGCTGGTAGCAGGTGATCTCGTCTTATTTTTATTTTCTATTTGAGTTTGAAATATAAATATTTTTTTTCTGTTTTAATCTCTTTGTATCCCAGTTATTAATATTAATGATCGTTTCTGAGGGTTTTAACACAAAATGATGAATCAGCGACTCTAGAGGCGGCGGCAGCCAGAACATCGGTGGGATCGGTTCTCCAGGGCGTCACATGACCTGCTGGTTACCGGTCTACACGGCGGCTGATGGCATGTTTAAAAGCAGCCATGGCCGTGTCCTGATCCAGGATCTGGAATCGTTTGGAGTTGGAAAAGGCGTACCCATCAGCTGGAGGATACCTCGGAACCGCTACCTGGACAAAGCACATACAGAACATACATGTAAACGGTATGTTATCCTTAGCGTGTTCCATCAGAACTGCTGTCTGAACCAAATCGAGACCTCCTGAGGCAGTCGCAGATCCTCCAATCTCTGGACGTCGGCGCCAACGAGGCTTTCAGCCAGCTGCATCAGTTCCTGTTCCCGACTCGGAGTTACAAACGACAACACTGGAGGTTCCCAGCCATCACGAAACCGAAGCACACAGGGAGGGAAATAGTGGTCCTTCGGCCACTCTAGCCTGGAAAACCCACAGAGAACAAGATGGGAACTGATTCAAACCCAGTCAAAGAGAACAGGGTGAGAAGAAGAGAGGAACACGTAGACAACAGGACAAGAACCTGAGAAAGCAAAACATGAGAGAACCTGAAAAGAACCTGTCCTTGCAACCATAAAGTTCTCACCTGCACTTGGTCCACCCGTCTCCCAGAGTCACCCACAGGTGTCGTTCCTCCGCCGTCCCTGAGGTGTGGAGGAACTCGATGGCGTCTCTGGTGAGCAGCGGAACTACGACGCTCCGAGCCAGATCGGTGCCACCAGATGCCTGGATCACCTGATGAGGAAAAAACAAGGTCTTCGTGGTTCTCATCAGAACTCAGGTTGTTCCAGGTGTTCATGATTAAATGGATCATTATCCATCAGCTGTTCCAGCAGAAGCAATGATCAGGTTCTAGCTCCTCCTTTCATGGAAAGGCGATGGGTCTTACCATCCTGAGTGGAGAGAACAGGAAGTGGACCAGATCCTCTGCACTTGGGTTCTGAATGTGGTCCTTTAGCTTAGCCTGCGGGTCAGAAGAAAGGTGAGGAATAAATTTGACTTGTTTCTGATCCAAGCTCTGGGTGCAGTGAGGAGGTGAAGGCTCTGATACCAGCTGGTTGAAGGCGTGTTTGAACCTCTGCAGGCAGTCAACAAATTCGTCCTCACCGGGAGGTTTGGACCTCAGAGACAGAACCCCCTCTGGTGGAAAACAGGAGCAGAGACAAGGTCCGTTCACCTTTGACCTCTCAGGGCTTCGTACATTCAGATCCAAATGTCACAGAAAACCAATAATTAAAGGGCCCTGGTGTTATTTTACACCTTCCAGAGCAACAGTAGGCACAAGAAACCATAAAATATCATTGTTGGCACTATTGCGATGTCATCTTTTGTGTAATAAGATGCTTGGATTCGATCACCCCCCCCCCCCCCCCCCCCCCCCCCCCCCGTGTGAATTCCACAATGGTACACAGCTGCAGACCCAGAGACCGCAGATTGACGCCATCATGTCCCACTCAGCGGTTGCTGAAGCCCCGTCCAGCTGTCTCCAATAGCTTAGCACAAACTTGCAGACCAGAGAATGGAGCCATTTCTCATGAGGAAATAGCAATATAGCATGGTTAAGGATTACGGTCAAAAGCTCCATGAGATAGGACCTTTAAACTATTTTACATTCAGTGGTTTTGTGATCATTTTTCTACTTTTTGTTTTTATTTGTTATTTTTATTTTCCTAATGATATTTTCTATATGAACAGAAAATAAAAACTCTTCCAGAAGTTCAGACAAACAGTCGGATCCATTCCATCCTGTAGTTCCATGGATCACCTGGGGGAGGCGCACAGGTGGGACTCACCTCCTGGACCTTTCTTCTTGCCCTTCTTGACCTTTTTCCTCTTGGAGAGTTCAGAAAATGCCTCGGCAGCTTTCTGCAGTTTGGTGACGAAGAACTCGATGTCGTCCAGGATGTGATTCAGGATTTGCTGCAGGAAGAACAACAGATTCCCCGTGAGCTGCTTCTGCTGGAGGTCAATGATTAAACCAGAACCAACAGACCAAAGTCCAGCCCCCCCCTCGTTGCTTATGTAAGAAGCTTTTCCCTCCAGACTCTGATTGTGTTCAGATCGCGCCGCGTCTTTCAATCAGATTAAAGCTCCTCTAGTGTCAGTTGGCCTGGAGCGACCTCCAGCTGCTCTGGGATCAGGACAGATGAGACTCACCACATCCCGGTCAACTCTCAGCGCCGTCATCTCCACTGGCCCGTCGTCCTGGGGGAGCTGGTCGTCTGCAACACAAACACGCCTCCATCAGACAGGAAACGGCTCTGGAATCAGCTGATTCACCCAAACATTCAGATCCAACCAATCACAGTTCAGCATTCCACAAAACCATCATCACACAAACTACACACCTCGTGTCTCAATCTGATGATGTCATTGACACAGTTTGAGAAATGCTGCAGAAAGAACGAGTCAGTGAAAAGACGAAACAAACCAAACCCCACCCACTGTGACATCACTCACGGTGTAGCTGCTCATTGGTCCAGGCCGACCAGGCGGCCACTCGGCCTTTAACATCCGCCTGATTGAATGGTGCCGGCGCCTCAGGGGCGGGTATAGTGGGGGGAGGTGGGATGATGCCGTCACTCTTTAGGATCATCCTGTAGACAGAAATGAGCTAATCAGGGAACGCACACACAGACAGACAGACAGAAATCAACCAATCAGCTCTCATCTGCTCCTACTTCAGCGTTTCGGGTCGTTTCTTGGCTTTTCCTCCTTTGGCATCGATCATGGCACTCTCCACATCAGCCTGGATCAGGTTGGCCTGTCGGATCAGAACGTGTTCTGGTTTAAGAACCAATCCAATTGTGTTGGTCTGTTAGAGGCTATGACATCATCAGCACCATGTTTTTAATGATCAGTATCTCTTGTCCAATCAGAGGAAGTTACCTTGATGTCGTCACACTGGAACAGGTGCAGGTCCGGTTTACTCTGACCCGATTCTTTAGAGACCAGCGCTAGGATGGAGTCATAGCTGCAGGAGTTCATCACCGCCTGGCAGATCTGAAGCGACCCGATCGGGAAGTTCTCCAGCTCATTCTGAAAAACACCAGGAGGACATTTAACCAGTGACATGCAGTCAGAACCTCAGAAAAGGAAACTGCTTAGTCAGTCACCTGATCTAAACGGTATTAAATTAGCCTCCGAGAACAAAGTAAAGAACCTCGGTGTTATCTTTGACCAGGACATGTCATTCAAATCCCACGTTAAACAGGTTTGTAGGATTTCCTTTTTCCACCTTCGGAATATTGCTAAGATTAGAAGCATCCTTTCCAGGAGTGATGCTGAAAAACTGGTTCATGCATTTATTACCTCAAGGTTGGATTACTGCAGTAATTCATTACTATCAGGAGGTCCACAGAATGTAGTCAAAAGTCTTCAGCTGGTCCAAAATGCTGCAGCTAGAGTTCTGATGAGAATTAAAAAGAGAGACCACATCTCTCCTGTTTTAGCTTCCCTACATTGGCTGCCTGTTAAATTCAGAATAGATTTTAAGATCCTCCTTCTCACATATAAAGCTCTTAATAA
>SSNS01000294.1:511534-531688 GCA_006937985.1 Aphyosemion australe | reverse complement strand
AGGGCTATATGTCAGGATATATAATCATGTTTTGCTGCTGTTTTTACTTCCAGATTAGAGCTGGAAAGAGAAGGAAGGAGCTTTAGACCCGTATGATTCAGATTATGTATCTCCAATATCAATAAGGTATGTTTTATTATTGTTTTTTTAATACCGTAGTAACATCCCACTCTCACTTTCTATTCACTGATTATATAACATTTATTTGTCTTGAGCAATAGGTGTTCATCACAGGATGAGGTTGACCAGCTTCCTTGCATTGGCCTGGATGAAGCTGACAATTATAACAATTATAATTATTATATAACAATTATAATTATTATATAGGCTAACAATTATATGTGCTATTTGAGTTTCACTCAATATGCTAAAATTCTGCTTACAACAGTGGCCTGCACAGAACCCAACTAATGCTGCTACTCTGTGTATATTTGCACATATTATTGTTGATTTTATATTTATATTATTTCTGCATTATTTTTTGTATTCTTTTACATTTTGCACCAAAGGGAGTGGCACTCCAATTACACTGTACCCTGTACAAAATCAATAAAGGCTATTCTATTCTATTCTATTATATCATATTATATTCTGTATTGGACATTGCTGATTGTGTGGAGGCAGATTTGAAAGACAATTTAGCAGAGCCATCAGCAGCAGGACTGACTCAGCTGTTGTTTTCATTCTGGAGTGCAGCATGCATGCCTCGTGCACGAGCTTACTATTGAAGCTGCAGTTACACGTTTGGCCTGAGGGGGCGATAGCGAGTATGAAAATTTCAAAGTCCATAAAGTCCCTTTAAGTTTATTACAACTATAACAGATCACAGGGCTCCGGGTGCATAAAGAAAAGAACAAGAATAATGATGGTAATATTGATGAATAAGATAGGAAAGAAAGACGAGAGCGAAAAGGTGACAGAATCGCTCGTTTTTATTGCCCAGTAAGTGAGCAGTTTCATAATACATGAGTCAAGTGGGGGGGGACAAAAACTATTAGATAATTTGTTTCCCTTTTTTTCCCATGAAAAAATACTGGCCCCGCTGCGGCCCCCCCTAGAACCGCCCCTGGTGGACTCAGTGGTCTCCTTTAAGAACTCACCTGTTCAGGTGGCTTTGGTGGGACCTCCTGCTGATTCTTCATCACTAGCTTCTCTTCATGCTGATGTTTCTGTCAGTTCTGTCTTTCCCGGGATCCCGTGGTTACCTTTCTGTTTGGATGCTTAACAGCATTCTAGCCATAGCAGGATATTTGCTGACATCTGTTTTCATCATCGTGCGTGAGTGAGTGGCTGTGTGGCAACAACTCAAACAATACGGCCTGCTATCAATACGCAACGTACACTTTCATGTGAGTTTAGGGGCAAAATCCGTTGCTGCAGGAATTCAGGCTTTCTTTGAACAGTTCGCAATCATCTCTTTCATATTTCAGCAGGATGGGCAGCAGCAGCTCAGGAGGTAGAGCAGGTCGTCCAGTAATTGGAAGGTTGCAGGTTTGATCCCAGCTCCCACCAGAGAATGCTGCTGTTGTGTCCTTGAGCAAGACACTTAACCCGCCCTGCCTAATGGTGGTGGTCGGAGGGACCGGTGGCACCAGTGCTTGGCAGCCTCGCCTCTGTCAGAGCGCCCCAGGGCAGCTGTAGCTAGGATGTAGCTCATCACCACCAGCGTGTGAATGGATGGATGACTGATTGTGTTGTGAAGCGCTTTGGGGGGTTGTAGAACCCTAACTAACCACTTCAGGACTTTACATTTTGTTCAGTCAGATTTTAATAAGCTGTCATTTAAAGTTGTACTGCTGCGTCTCCCGTTTCTACAGAAATCAATCCCGCAGTGCATCACGGGAGTTATGGAGGTGAGGAGACCACGGAGACTACACCGCACCCGTTCTCAAAATCGGGGAAAAGAAGAACGCATTTCAAGACCGCATTCTGAGCATTCTTGGAATTTGGACGGTCTTCGACGCGGCGCTGTGACGTCACTGGTCTTAAAATCCGACCTCATGAGCACGCAACCCCTGGATTTGGACACAGCCATGAAATCACGGGCTGATGGTGACCTGGCTTTGTTGCTGCTGGACTTGTAAGTAATAATATTTTTTGTCCATCAGTGTGGATCTTTTTACGTCATGGCTTATTTAGTATTAGCTTGCTAGTGTTAGCGTTAGCTAGAGCAGGCTGCAGCAGGGATGTTTCAGAAGCCCTGTTCAGATTGACATTCTGGAACATGTGTGGACAATTCAGTCCGGTCTTTAACCAGAACTGTGTTTTCAGACACACCACGTTTGCACCAGAACTTGTCCTTTCGGCTGCCTTCACACAGCAGGGAAACGTTCCAGACGTCTGCGGGGGAGGGGGTGGGGGGTACCCAGATATTGCATAATGCAGCGGGCGTACATGCGTTATTTCCCCAAACAAAGCTAGTAAGTGATAGAATTCCTCTCACTGATCGGATTTACGTTAAGCACAATTCTGCGCACACGAAGACGCATAAGAGACCTGGTCACCTGGATGATGAAGCTCAATGGTTAATAAAGGAATCACGGAAGCGCTGTGATGCGCTCCGTCGCGCTTCCAGGAGACGGTACCGTAGGAGGCGAGCTGCCATGGTTCGCCGCATGCTACAGGAGCGAGCTACCCGGCGTATATGGAAACATTCACGACCAAGTGGCGAAGTTTTCTGGTCAGACGTGTTGAAAAACTTTGCTTTCCCAGTCACGTGATGTATGTAATCTAGGTGCGCACCAGCGTCCCCCGCTCCCCTCCTCCTCATCCTCCTCCTCCCTGTCCGGAACTCGACCTCACCAGTCTGAAGCAGCCACCCTGTCCGTGACGAGTCCGGTCCTGTTACTAGGGGCTTCGTCCGGTCTAATTCAGGAAAAGGTTTACCGGATATTTGTATTCAGACACAAACGTCTTACGGACAGAGTCCCGAACATTTCCGTTTTTCATGGCCTGTCTGAAGGGGGCTAGACTGTTGCTAATTCTGCTTTCAACCAGTAGGAGGGAGAATCAGGAAACTGTTTAGTGTCGCTTTAAAGGGGAGTTTTCCTCTCCACTGTCGCCACATGCTTGCTTGCCACACGATTGCTGTAAAGACTCTGACACAACAAGTCAGTGACTCGATGCAACCTGCTGGGTTCCTTACATAGGGAACTTAACTGGCATAAGTAGGTTCAGTTGGAACGTTTACTCTGTAAAGAGCCTTGAGACGACTCTGGTTGTGATTTGCTGCTATATAAATAAACTGAAGTGAACTGAACCAGTTCTGACCCAAAACACTAAGGGTTCTGTTCTGACCTTGGTCTCCAGGTCGATGAGGCTGACGGCCTTCTCCTCCACCTGCAGCAGCATCTCCTGGGTCCAGACCTTCCCTTTGGCGTCCAGCAGGCGGAGCCGTCTAATCCCGTCCTCCACCGTGATCAGACCATCCTTACGGTCCAACAGGAACGTGCTCAGGTGCTGGGTGGGACCAACGGAACCAGGTTTCAGCTACAGCTCAACAGAATTCTGACTGGGACATTCTTGATCTACTGAAGGCTTTTCAGAACCAGTAACCAGGACGTTCTCACCTCTACGTGATACTGAGAAGTGTCCGTCAGGCTGTTGATGCTGGTTCTGGTGTAGTGTCTTCTTTGTTCTAAACAAACAGCAGAACATCAGATCATGGTCACAAGGAAACTGGACCTGTTCTGGTGGAGTGGTGAGGAGATCTCAGGTGTATCATCTGCCGTTTGGTTCTACATATCCAGCCTAGGACTGGATCTTCTCTTCTGGTGGTTTCAGAACCATTCAAATCATAACATTTCACACAAGAGATGATGACAAAACAGGTCAGGGGCTCGCCAACCCGCACCTCCCCATCCAGAACCACAATGGAAGGAGCTGCTCAGATAGGAAACAGGGTTCTGTTACCTTTTATCCTGGGAGTCTGACGTAGCTGGAACTAGAACCTAAACAGCTGTGTAGTTGGATCAGAACCAGATTGACATGGTCAGAAAAACCGGTCCACACCAGGTTCCACCCTGACCTTTAACCCTGGTTTATGTTGTCCTGGTAAAATCAGTCACATGACCTCAAACAGCCTTGTCCCAACGGAGGCATCACATAAATCAGGGATCGGTGCCATATCAGCAGGCAGCAGCTGCTTCATGCTTTGTCCAGAAGAACCAAAGCTTATCTGGTTGTGTTCTGTTGGGCCTTTATGGGTCAGAACACAGCTGACTTCTGTGGCTGCTGATAAACGTGGTGCAGCTGGAACCAGACGTTACCCTCAATGTCTGAAGTTAAGTCCGACCAAACGTCTGTTTTAGGTCTGTTGCTAAATGTCAAAGTAATGAGAGAAAGAACCCAGCAGTGATGTATGCTAAACGTCCTATAGCATGCTAAATCAGGGCTGCCAACTTTTGAACTGTAACCTGCGTGAGAGCGGTGGGGGGGTGGGTGTGTCTTTGCCTTCTCAGTGAGAGATATTGGAGGTGTGGCTTGAGAGCGTGTGAAGAAGGTCAGATGCGTGGGAGTTAGCAGCCCTGGCTAATTCCACGTTTTGGAGCTTGTGACCATGCTCTTTTATTATTTCCTCATCAAAAACACCCCAAAGCCGTTTTTGGTTTCGTGCATGCATTTTCCTGTCTCAGCTGCAGCTTCTCTTCAGCTCTACTAAGCTGATGCAGTCAGCTGGATGAGTTGTTGCTGCGTCATCACCCCCCCCCCCACCACCACCACCATCACCACCCCCATATTCAGGTAGACTCCTCCTCCCCTGGACTGTAAACATTAACACCCAGTCTCTCTGTGTAGCTAGCAGGGAGTTTAATCTCCACAGCTGTGAAGAAATGATTTATTTCTTATCTAGTACTGGAGTGGGTTTTCAGATGGATTACTTCTTCTAACCAGCGCCATTCCAACATTAAACCACCTGATGGAGAGGCCAGGGTGGTGATTACAACCAACATGCTAACAGCTAGCTGAATGGTTATAAAGTCTGGTGGGTGATCGTCAGGGAAGGACTAGGATAATAATTAATCCCAGCTGCCTTTTTCCTCTGTGTGTGTGTGTGTGTGTGTGTGTGTGCGTGTGTGTGTGTGCGTGCGTGCATGCTACTGTGTGTGTGCACACGAGTGTGTCGTGAGCTGGTGTTATGTTTTTGCACTACTTAGAAGAGGTCATCCTTATGCTGACAAAAAGTAACTAAGTAACTTTTACTTTGACTACATTTTATTTAAGATACTTTTTCCTTGTACTTGAGTACAAATTCATGAAAGTATTGGTACGTTTACGTAAGTAGAAATTTGTAGTACTCTTTACTGTTCCATCATGTTGAACAGGAATCCTGAGTGTTGGAGGTGTGGCCTAAAATTACATCCACAGGTGTGCCTCCAATTGTGTTAGTTAACCTATCAGAGGTTTCAAACGTAATGACATCATCATCTGGGCTTTCCCTCATTATTTAACGACATAGTGATCATTCTTTTTGTAAATCTCTGATCTTGAAGACATTAAAGGGGTTCCAAATTTACCATTTAGCATCCTTCTGTGCTGTCACTACTGCCTCTAGAAACACTAACATGGATACAAAAACGTCCATTTGTTTTCTCTGTGTTTAGTCTCATCTGCCTAAAACAAACCGTCTCTTATTGTGATGTCACAAAAGGGGAACTGAACATACACACACACCACACTGCTCGATGTTGGAAGAGCAGCATAACAGCCAATCGCAGGATGGGTGGGCGTGGCCAGCTCCAGTTTGTTGCCCTAAGTGACAGGGCCCTGAAAAGGCTCATTCTGGAAGGTTCTGAAACTGCTGAGATCCATTTATGCGGAACTAGAGACTGGATAAATAAAAATGTTAGATTATGAACCCATTGCTGACAGATCATTGGTCTCGTTCTTTTGCATTTAAGAAGTAGAAATATTTTTGCTAACTCTAACCGACCCAAAGACCAGAGACGTTTGTTCAGATTTAACTTCAGACGGTGAGAAAAAAAGGTGTTTTTTTGTTTGGCGTTTGTAAACTTCTGGTTTTAGCGACATGTTCAGGGAGACTCCAGAACCCTCAGAACCTAAAGCCAACGGAGCCTCACAGAACCAGAACTGCCATCAATACGTCTCCTGTTAGCGGCTGACACAACCCTCCCACAGAACCAGCCGAGTCCACTTCACCATGTTCATATGAGAACAGGTCAGACAACACCCCCTGGTTCTGACCCGGAAGACAGACTGGATCTTTGGGTTGTTAGCTTGTTGACTCAGAACCAAACCTCGTGACTGTAAAACCTGTCGGCATCAGACAGCAGCTGCAGGTCAAAGGTCACAGCAGCACAGGGAGCCTCAGGAGCAAGGATGGGCTGTTTTCTGGGGGTCCAATTTGTTCCTGTTTTACTGAAACGAGGCAGAACTTTGAGTAAATGATGTCAGCGCCTCTCCTTGCTTAGGAGGTTCTACAGAACCCAGACTCACTCAGCAGAATGTACAGCAGCCCACACACACACCGGGCAGAACCAGATCCAGCAGGTCGGTTCTGGAATATTTGGACTGTTGTTCTGATCAAATCAACTTTGTCAACTTTGATGGTTTGAAAAAAAATTGAATTTGGTTAAGAGCTAAACTTTAAAAGTCCAAAAGAACCAAATCCGACCCGGTTTCATGAAGAACCACACCAGAACTCTGGGCTCACTTTGACTTTTCCGTTTCTGTTTGGAAGATGAACGCAAAAAGTACGACTCATCTGGTCCTGTTGAAAAATGAGATTTAAAAGAACTCAGTTCATGTTCTACAGCCTGGAGAACCAGAACCAGAACTCACCATTCAGAGCTTTGGCACCGCTCTTGGCTTTGCTTCTGGGAGGCTCTGGAGACGGAGAGCTGTGTCCACTGGAACCAAGAAACAGAGTTGATTAGACAGGAACCCCTGATCAGAGTCTGTTCTGATTGGTCAGCTGATCCCAGACCAGCTGACCATGCAGGTCATTTCTAAACTACTGGTTTCTGATCAAAAACCTAACAAAAACATTTGAGATTTGTAATTTTTTCTAAGAAGATCTTTGAATCTAACTTGATCCAAAAGTCTCTTCAGGGCCAGTAAAGCTGCATGATGTAAGAATGAAGTTAGAACGACATCCTGTGGTCAAATGTGGTTACTGCAGGCCATTTTCCAAACACACGATTAACTATCTCACTCCCGCTCAGCACCAGGAGATTCTGGATGAAGAGTCTAACACAGTATGTCGATCAGTAGATCAATGGTGGCGTCTCCGTCTGCCTGCGTATTTGCAGCTCTCCTGTCTGGGCCTCGGGGTTGTGGCATCTGCCGGGTCGCTCCCAGTAGCTTCCTGGTAGGGCCTGGGCCCTTGGGCTCTGTCAGGCCTCCGCCGGGGCCTGGGTGCCCTTAGGTCTCGGGTCACTGGGGTCCAAGCTTGGCCTGCCCTGGAGTGGGCGGCTGTGTCTCCTGGGCCTCTGGCACGGCTGCTGGTCGGCGGGTGGGAGTGGCTGCTCCTGCAGCGGTCTCCCTGAGATCCACATGCTCTGGGGAGACCTCGGGACCCCATGGGCTTGGATCTCCTCCATCCTCCACGGGTCTTTGGAGGCAGGTCTGTGGCCTCTCACACTCACTATTGGACATTCCTCTAGAGAAGGGGTGCCCAATCCTGGTCCTGGAGGGCCAGTATCCAGCACATTTTAGTGGTTTCTCTGCTCCAACACACTTGATTCAGTGGTTGAAACGCTGAGCTGTGGTGGCCTCATGGAGGGGGCCATCGGCTGGCACACTGCTGCCAACCACTGAACATTCTCCCTCTCCTGATATTACATCTCACTTTCTTTAACATAGAATGTGCTACTATTAGTTCACCTATTGAATTAATTATAGATTCACTCAGATAAAGACAATAAAGTTTCTCTTACTAAATAGAACTTCTACTAAGAAATCACAGTGTAGCCATAGAAACACTACTTGATCTATATGGTGTGTGTGTGTGTGTGTGTGTGTGTGTGTGTGTGTGTGTGTGTGTGTGTGTGTGTGTGTGTGTGTGTGTGTGTGTGTGTGTGTGTGTGTGTGTGGGGGGGTGTGTGTGTGTGTGGTGGTGTGTGTAAGTGTGTGTGTGTGTGTGTGCATGCGTGTGGTGTGTGTGTGTGTGTGTGTGCGTGCGTGTGGTGTGTGTGCGTGCGTGCGTGTGTGTGTGTGTGTGTGTGTGTGTGTGTGTGTGTGTGTGTGTGTGTGTGTGTGTGTGTGTGTGTGTGTGTGTGTGTGTGGGTGTGTGTGTGTGTGTGTGGGGGGTGTGTGTGTGTGGTGCATGTGGGTGTGTGTGTGTGTGTGTGCATGCGTGTGGTGCGTGTGTGTGTGTGTGTGCGTGTGGTGTGTGTGTGTGTGTGTGTGTGTGTGCGTGCGTGTGGTGTGTGTGTGTGCGTGTGGTGTGTGTGTGTGCGTGTGCGTGTGTGTGTGTGTGCGTGCATGTGGGTGTGTGGGGTGTGTGTGTGTGTGTGTGTGTGTGTGTGTGTGCGTGCGTGTGGTGTGTGTGTGTGTGTGCGTGTGTGTGTGTGTGTGTGTGTGTGTGCGTGCGTGTGGTGTGTGTGTGTGTGTGCGTGTGGTGTGTGTGTGTGTGTGTGTGCGTGCATGTGGGTGTGTGTGTGTGTGTGTGCATGCGTGTGGTGTGTGTGTGTGTGTGTGTGTGTGTGTGTGTGTGTAAGTGTGTGGGTGTGTGTGTGTGTGTGTGGGGTGTGGTGTGTGTGTGTGTGTGTGTGTGTGTGTGTGTCTGCTCTGTCTTCTCAACCCCCAGTGAGTCGTAGTGGATGGCTGCTCATACTGAGCCAGGATCCTCTGGAGGTTTCTTCCTGTTAAAAGGGAGTTTTCCTTCCCACTGTCGCTACATGCTTGCTTAGTATGAGGATTGTATCAACACACAGTCAGTGTCTTGATGCAATCTGCTGGGTCCCTTATATAGGAAACTTTTTTACTGATTGGCTTAATGAACTGAACTGTATTGGAATGTTTACTTTGTGAAGAGCCTTGAGACGACTCTTGTCGTGATTTGGTGCTATAGAAATAAACTGAATTGAATTGAATTGGTTGAATCACCTGTGCAGCAGCTCATCAGAAGCCTGTTAATCACCTGCTGATTGAAATCAGGAGCGTAGAAGCAGAGTTAAAACTAAAACATGCTGGATACCGGCCCTCCAGAACCAGGATTGGGCACCCCTGCTCTAGAGAAACCTTACATACACAAACGCGTGTACACAACACAGGTGCTCACATGGTGCTCTCCAGTGGCGGCTCGTCCATAGGGGGCGCTAGGGCGCCGCCCCACCAGTCTCACAGGAAGAGGAAGAAGAAGAGAGGAATCACAAAATGTATTTAAAAAAACATTAATTTAAACTAAACGATCTATACACCTTATGGGCTGTAAGTGCTGTGTGTAATCTGCATTTAATTGTAGTTTAATAAAGTTAATACTTTTAACACGGCCGAAACGTCGACGTACTTCCTGTCACGTGTCCTCTCGCGGGCGCAGCAATCTTTACCATTGACTTAATACGGGCTAACTGGCGCATGCGCGCTGGATCCCCAACGACAAGGAATAGGAGAGCTGTTGGGCGCATAAGGTTGTGATCGCAAACGGGGGAGTCTGCTCAGATCAGGAGGAGGATGCTGATTGGTCAGCTCACCCAGCCCAGACAGAACCGGAAATTTCTCCACAGGCTAGTTCACGTCCTTTGTTGTTGTGGAGCTGCTGCTAACGTTGACTATGGATAAAACTAGTAGTTTCATCTTTTTATCATTGGATTCTACGAACCAAGTGGATTTTTTACTATAAGATGGATTATTTTGACCAGCAAGGTAAGACAGAATTTAGCTTTTGACTTCATGAAAACAGCTTTGTTTTGCTTTTCATTTAGCAGTCATTGGGTGGTGTTGAGGTAGAAAACGTGGATTCTATCCTTTAAAAGAGCCTCTTCCTGTTTAGTGTGTGTGAGGTTTGCATATATTGGTCAATATGAAGCATGTTTTTGGAACAACTTTGTTGCTAACTTAGCAACAAAGTCCGTCGATTTCAAGTTGTGTGAAGCATAAGAATGGTAATTTGGCGTTCTCTAGTGGTGATATGTGGTTAGCGCATCTGAAAAACTGACCTGCAAATAAAGAAAATAACGATCGTTTATGTAGAGCCTCTCAAGATAAAAACCATTCACAAGAACTAACATAAAAAAATAAAAATAAAAAAATGCGCCCCACCCAAAAAAACAATTCACCAGCCGCCAGTGGTGCTCTCACCAGTATGGGCTTGGGTGTTTTAACACATAACCTAAGGCTGTGGTTGGCATTATATGCACTAGGATTTATTACCGTGTGGTTTTCAGCATAAACTGCTGCTGTTATACATTAGGGTTGGGCGATATGTATAATTTTTCCAACCTCCAATCGTCAGTCCAATAAATGACGATAGGCGATACATTCGCCCACGTGACTCTTTGAGCAACGTAAACATGCACGGACTGATTCCCGAACACAGATGAAGTCCAAACATAGATTTTTTTAATGGAAGTGCAGTGCACATATGTTCAATGGAAGATAAATGTAGATTTTTCTTACTTTTTGTTTAATTTTGTCTTTGTTATTTTGTGGAGTGACGTATAAACGGCCGGGATTAAACACGGTTAAAGTGTTAAAATAAGCCTCATGTTTGTTTCCCTGTGGCGCCCATCGTTGTGGAATTTTATTTAAATCAAATGTTTTGTTTTTTAACAGGCTACTGGGTTTCTTTCTTTTACGAGTCGCTGCTGCATGTGGACGCACTCTGAGGAGGGGCCGCATGATTCCTTTCACTTTCGTTTTTTAAATAATAATAAATAAACATTCAATAAAAACATTACATTTCCATTCATTTTAATTCATATTTAGTCCAAACAAGCTGAACAGGTACCAGTAGCAATGCCATTAAACGATTTAAAGGAACTAGAGGCAGGATCTTTAAACAATCTGTAAAAAATGAAACATGTATGTTCATTTTTTCAAAGCTAATGGGTGATGAAGCGTTATAAACCAAAAAGAATGAGGCCACCCATGTATCGTTCCATTTTCTTGAACAGGCTGCTGAGGGGCATTGCTGAGGGGCTTTGCTGAGGGGCATTGCTGAGGGGCATTGCTGAGGGGCATTGCTGAGGGGCATTGCTGAGGGGCATTGCTGAGGGGCATTGCTGAGGGGCTTTGCTGAGGGGCATTGCTGAAGAGGCTTTGCTGAAGAGGCTTTGCTGAAGAGGCTCATGAGGTTCTGGACTTGTGCCTCAGACAGACTCATGGCTGTGTAAATGTGATGATTCAGCGCTCCGCTGCCACGCTGATCCGAAGCGGGTGCTGGAGTCAGGAGCGCCACTTCAGCCAAAGTTTTAAAATCAGGGAACATTTCTCTAAATGAAATAACAAGAAGTCTACTAGACTCTCTGAAAGATAGAAGGGTTTCCACTTTCCAGGTCTGGAAGCCCTCGACATTGCGCTCTTGTGCACAGGTCTGTCACAGACGCGCTCCAAAGCTCCTTTTCAGCACGCCGCTTGTGCGCACGGCCAGCAGCGAGATGCGGAGAATGTGTCTAATAATGCTCAGGTGGCAATTACATCATTGATTATATTACCTCCATGATGTTCTCTGTGCATAACGTGTAAAATACATGCGCATCTGCATGAATCATTAACAAACTTAATCACGGGAAAATAAATTAAAAATACACAAATCGCCTCTTATAAAAACGACGTTTAAAGGCTCAGCCAATCATCGATGGCCGAATAATTCGTCTAATCGCCCAAGCCTATTATACATCCTCATGTTGGAGCAGTGATGTTCTGTTGGGTTTGTGTGCGTCCCCTTTTCTCTCTGTCTGCAGGTCTAGAAGCAGATTCTTGTGCAGCCTCTTTATCAGCAGACACGCTGGTCCAGTATAAAATAAGGTAAAAATGCACCAGCTATGATAAAATACATAAAAGCAATAAAATACAAGACAAAATACATAGAACAAAGTACATAAAAGGGAATTGTTTATTTTTGTGGACCCCCCCCCCCAACACCTCTTCCTTCTCTCTCCCCCCTTTCTCTTTAATTTCCGTGTCTGTTGGGATTTAAAACAACTAAAAACATTTCTAATAAAGTTCTGATATCAGGCGGGCGTTATAGCTGAATCTATTACGATCCACCTGTGAGAATAAAACTGTAAGGCTTGTTTTCGGCACTCAGACATCAATTGTGACTGCTGTAAGTAGGTAAATACGTCTCACTGTAATATCCAGTTGTTGCTCATTGAAAAAGTAGCTAGAGATCATTTTAGAGCCGACTATTTACTTCAATTCAACTCAATTTCAATTCAGTTTATTTCTATAGCGTCAAATCACGACGAGAGTCACCTCAAGTCACTGACTAGTGTCAGTGTGTTTACAACAATCCTCATACTAAGCAAGCATGTAGCGACAGTGGAGAGGAAAACTCCCTTTTAACAGGAAGAAACCTCCAGAAACCTCTAATTCACCATTAGCATTGTTAGCTCAGCGATATTGGAGTACTGTTTTGTGATTATTTCACTGCAGAGTTATTACTTATTGTACCTTTAAAGGTCCTTCAGTCAATTAAAAACATTTTTTATTAGCAGATTAAATGAGACAATTGAACAGAACCAGAGTTGGATCAAAACCTCCTCTTGGTCCGGTGATAACAAACTCACTTGATGTTGGAGCTGTAGGAGCCAAAGGCACCGGCGGTGAGCGACGAAGGTTCATATCCATTCATCCTGTTGCACGGCAACAGTCAGCTGCAACACAAACACGGTAAATGGTAAATGGCTGCACTTGTATAGCTTTTCTAAGTCCAGGACTCCAAAGTGCTTTACAACTCATCCATTCACCCGCTGGTGGTGATGAGCTACAATGTAGCCACAGCCCTGGGGCACAATGACAGAGGTCACCGGTCCGTCTGACCACCACTAGCATGCGAGAAGGTTAAAGTGTCTTGCACAAGGACACAACTGCAGAATTTCCTGCAGGGATCGATCTCACAACCTTCAGCTTACTGGACAACCTGTCTGCCTCCTGAGCTGCTGCTGCCTCACCAGGGCCTCAACAAACAACACAAAAAATAGAATCACCAATGGTACTGATCTGCTCCAAACACCTGCTGATGCACCTGATCCCTGGTATATGAGTCTAGATCAGGTGTGAGTATGGTGCAGGAGTATAAGTATGTATACTTGAGTACTTGATGGAAATGATCCTGGTATTGGTATCAGGACCACCCTATCAGACGTATATTTTGCAATATAATTCATATGAAATGACCCAAGCAGTGGGCCCTGGGGCACACCATGTTTTGTTTTATTATTTATATAAAAGCCTTAAACAATGGAATAAAGAGCTGACACACTGATGTGTTTGTCCAGTGATCCAACAAGTTCCTTAAAAACAAAGACCAGCTGATGGCACGCCGTGTCTTAAAGCTGATTGGGACAAAAACAACTAAACTACAGTCACAGTTCTGAGCCACCAGAACCGGTTTTAGATGTCCTGTAACCCGTCCAGCTCCAGCTGAAACCCAAACGGGCTCAAATTAAAAGTCTGAACACAAAAGGGTCCTGGTTCTGATTCATGAGCAAGGTGCTGACAGTTTATACAGTTCAGTGTGTGATTGCTTTTCCCAGGACCAGAGTTTCATTCAAACTCTGTTTCCATGACAACCAGACTGTATCTGCTGGAGCAGGCACAGGAACCGAAGACGGAGACAGCAGACCCACATGGGCCTAAAGACAACAGAACCAAATCCAGTCAACAGAGGTGCAAACGAACAGCTGATGGATGAAAAACCAGAAAGGAGACCCGGAGGTCAAAGGTCAAAAGCTTCTACTGTGAAAATGAGATCTGACGCTATGCAACACGCTGTCCTCCTTTATGAAAAAGACCAGCTGGTTTCAACCGGCTACAGGAAGGACTCTCTATGTTTGGCTCCAAGAGACGCATCGGACGAATGTTGGAAAACCAGAATCTGTCACATTAAAGCCCCGCCCCCTCAACAGTAGAAAGATCAATAACAGAGGTCAAAGGTCAGACTAGCTCCTGCTGCAGTTTTATCTGTTTGTTTTGGGAGGATGAGACCCGGGCGATACGTTGCCCCCACACACCCCAGGTGAGCTGAACAGCTGTTTCAGTTTTTTGGTTTTCATCTCAGAGTATCTGATGTTTTTCTGTGGGGGGGGGGGTCGGGTCAGAGTTCTGGGTGGGCGGGGCCAGCCGATGGGAGGTATTGATTGCTGTATCGATGCAAAGGGAAGCTGCCTGATGAACATTGTGCAGCATCGAGGTCACGCTGCTCGCTCTACTCCGACCTACATCCTGACAGAACCGACTGGTCCACTGAGACCAGAACCTGCAGAACCCACAGCCTCCCATTCAGAACATCTGACTCTGAGCCATTGCTGCTGGTTTGGGTCTGGTGTGGGTTAGAACCCACAACCAGAACCAACTAAACCAGCAGATTTTCTCATTTCCTATAAAAAAAAAAAAACAATCCAGCTAACCCGAGTTCTGGTCCAGAACCATGAGGACTACATGTTTAGATCTGGTCCAGAACCTGCTGCTTTGGGTTTTACAGAACCTTTTTTCCTTTTTGAGTGGGTTTGATTTGTTCGGATTCACCTCCTCTGGCTGATTTATTCCCGCTGGACCCGGCAGAACGTTTTCATCCTCTGACCCGGTTTCACAGCAACATCTAACATCTCCTCCTGCAGTGCCGGCGCCACTGCAGCTCCTTAAGGCCCGGAATGCTGCTCTGGGCTAAAAATAATCCACAATAATCCTGGAAGTGCTGAAGTCCTCATTCCTGCTCACCAGCTTAGAACCAAGAAACAGCCTTCCAACTACAGAACTCCAGGGAAACATGGGTCACTGAACCGGGCTCATCCGACCCAATAGGAAGTTAAACCCAACCAATCGGCTGACAGAACCACAGTTGGGTTTTTATTCTAGCTGAACTTTGACCTTTTTAAATGTCCACTTCCTGTCTTTGGGTCATGTGATCCAAAATCAGGTCCAATCAGAACCGATGACCAGAACCAGGGCTGCAGCTACCTACTTTCTGAGGGGTATGCAGACACATGACAGCCCCCCCCCCCCCCCCCCCCCCCCACGTATCTAAAAACTCTAACCGGCCTCGGTTTGGGACATTTTAAATCTGAAGGATATGGAGTTACAGGCTGGTAAGAATAAAGTATTAATACACGTTCATGGTATTAAAACATTAACCTGTCCTTTCTTTAGCTGGTAAATCCACAGGTGCATCCATGCTGCTCAGCACCAGCTGATGTCACTAGTTACCAAAAGAACCACTCAGCTGAGAGCTCGCTGTAGGACGCGTCAGCGAGCAGAACTTAGAAAACAACGTGATTCTCACGAGCTGCTGTTGTTTACTTGTTGGTGTTTATAGCTAAACGCTTCTGCGGGGCTTTAGGCCCGGGTGGGAGTTCTGGAGTTTCATCATGCCACTGACCAGAACCAAAGTTATTTTATTTAACCAGCCAAGAGGCAGCAGCAGAGACACAAGTAGCTCTGCACCAACAGACAAGATAAAAACAAACAAAGACTGTTCTCGTATGTAATATGTACAAGCAACCAAAACAGACCTAAAACACTCTGGCAGCGCTCAGCAGCAGGCACATTGATGGTAATGAGTTATTATGGAATGTAGGCAGTGAGCTTTAGTGATGTCTGCAGCTCATTCCAGTCGTTGGAAGCAGCAAACTGGAATGAGGAGCGGCCAAAGGAGGTGCGAGCTTTAGGAATAACCATAGAGATTAGGTTACAGATGTCATCTACGGTCCAGTTCAGTAGAACTCTTAGATCCAATCGCTTCAAAGTAAGCCGGTTCTGGTCCACTTTTAGCAGCTCTCAGAGGAAATACATCAGATGTTTCAGAACCAAACCATGACCAGCTTAGGCTCAGTACTGGTTCTGGTTCTTTGAGCCAGTAAGACTGAGATCTTGATAACTATTATTTTAGCCCCAAAACTCAACGGGTCTGGTACCAGAAGATGTTCTGGTGCTATTCCTTATAGACAGGTCTAACCGGGTCCATGGAGGGTCTACTGGACTCAGTCTCCCACACAGAACCTGAACCTGGTTCTGATCAGTGGCAGCTTCCCTCCCCTCTCCCTCACCTAACTGGTACCGCATGGTTCTGAAGAGCTGCATTCTGATTGGCTGCTCTCAGCAGAAATAAACACATCAGTTCAGGTTCTTTTAGCACACAGAAACCAGCTCAGCCTACCTGTGCGAGTGGGTCCACAGGTGAGTCAGAACCAGAACCGAGCTGCTCTCCGTCTGCTGGCTGCAGGATTAACAGGAGCAACGACTTTAAGCCTCTAATCAATGACAGGTGGGGGAGGGGTGGGGGCGGAGCCTGGAGGTGAGCCAACAGGTGACAGATGGTCAAGGAACCTCTGACCCGACCCGACCCAGTCAGTTCCTCACAAGTTTGGTTTTCATTAAAAATTCACTTTATTTCCTGTTTATTTAACGTTTATCACAGATGTTGTTTTTCCTTCCATCTGTTTATGGTTTAAGTTTAGAAGTTTTGATCATTAAAGTTTTATCAGTTTTTTTTTTTGTTTTGATGATGAATCATTTTTTCTATTTTGTTATTATTTTATTATTCCAACACACCCACGTCACCCCGCTCCTCTTCCAGCTTCACTGGCTGCCGGTTAACTTCAGGATTCATTTCCAGATCCTGGTTCTGGTTTTTAGGGCCTTACATGGACAAGCACCATCATACATTAGTGATCTTCTCAGTCCCTACACCCCCAGCAGGTCCCTGAGGTCCAGTGATCAAAGCCTACTGGTTGTGCAGCACCAGGCTAAAGACCAAAGGGGACAGATCATTTGCTGCTGTGGCCCCCAGACTCTGGAGCTCTCTCCCCCTGAGCCTGAGACCAGTGGACTCAGTGGTCTCCTTTAAAGAGCGAGTAACACTTAGAGCAACTTTTTTGATGATAACCTGTATGAGGGCCTAATAGTGCTGTAGACGTGTATTATTGTTATTTTGGCATTTTAGTGCATCTTATTTAAAATGAAATATTTCAGCCCAAAACCGTAATTCTACAGGTGCTGGTCCTAAAGTTAGAATATCATCACAAAGTTGATTTATATCAAAAAGTGAAGCTTGTATATAGATTCATTCATCACACACAGACTGATAGATTTCACATGTTTCTTTAATGTTGATGATTCTAACTGACAACTAATAAAATCCCAGATTCAGGATCTCAGAATATCAGAGTATCAATTCAGGCCAAAGCAACAAAAGGATGTTTAGAAATGTTGGCCAACTGAAAAGTCTGAACATAAAGCTATGAGCATGTACAGCATCAGTATTTAGTTGGGCTCCTTTGGCCTGGATTACTGCAGCAATGGGGCGGGGCATGGAGTCCATCAGTCTGTGGCTCTGCTCAGGTGTTATGAGAGCCATGTTGCTCTGATAGTGGCCTTCAGCTCTTCTGAATGGTTGGCTCTGGTGTGTTGCATCTTCCTCTTCACAATAGCCCATAGATGTTCTATGGCGTGTTGCATCTTCCTCTTCACAGTAGCCCATAGATGTTCTATGGCGTGTTGCATCTTCCTCTTCACAGTAGCCCATAGATGTTCTATGGCGTGTTGCATCTTCCTCTTCACAGTAGCCCATAGATGTTCTATGGCCTGTTGCATCTTCCTCTTCACAATAGCCCATAGATGTTCTATGGCGTGTTGCATCTTCCTCTTCACAATAGCCCATAGATGTTCTATGGCGTGTTGCATCTTCCTCTTCACAATAGCCCATAGATGTTCTATGGCGTGTTGCATCTTCCTCTTCACAATAACCCATAGATGTTCTATGGCGTGTTGCATCTTCCTCTTCACAATAGCCCATAGATGTTCTATGGCGTGTTGCATCTTCCTCTTCACAATAGCCCATAGATGTTCTATGGCGTGTTGCATCTTCCTCTTCACAATAGCCCATAGATGTTCTATGGCGTGTTGCATCTTCCTCTTCACAATAACCCATAGATGTTCTATGGCGTGTTGCATCTTCCTCTTCACAATAACCCATAGATGTTCTATGGCGTGTTGCATCTTCCTCTTCACAGTAGCCCATAGATGTTCTATGGCGTGTTGCATCTTCCTCTTCACAGTAGCCCATAGATGTTCTATGGCGTGTTGCATCGTCCTCTTCACAGTAGCCCATAGATGTTCTATGGCGTGTTGCATCTTCCTCTTCACAGTAGCCCATAGATGTTCTATGGCGTGTTGCATCTTCCTCTTCACAATAGCCCATAGATGTTCTATGGCGTGTTGCATCTTCCTCTTCACAATAGCCCATAGATGTTCTATGGCGTGTTGCATCTTCCTCTTCACAATAGCCCATAGATGTTCTATGGCGTGTTGCATCTTCCTCTTCACAATAGCCCATAGATGTTCTATGGGGTTAAGGTCAGAATCCAGAACAGGGACACCATGGTCCTTGAGCCAGGTACTAGCAACGTGGATTCTGAGCCTCTCCTCTCTTCCTCCAGACTCTGGGACCTTGATCTCCAAAGGAAATGCAACATTGACTTTCATCTGAGAACAGAACTCAGCAGCAGTCCAGTCCTGTTTGTCTTTAGCCCAGGTGAGACGCTTCTGACGCTGTCTCTTGTTCTAGAGTAGCTTGACACAAGGACTGCTACAGCTGAAACCATGTCTTCATACGTCTGTGCGTGGTGGTTCTTGAAGCACTGACTTCAGCTGCAGGCCACTCTTTGTGAATCTCCCCCACATCTTTGAATGGGTTTTGTTCCACAATCCTCTCCAGGGTGGTTATCCCTGTTGCTTGTAGACTTTTTTCTACCACATCTTGTCCTTCCCTTCTCCTCTCTATTAATGTGCTTGGACACAGAGCTCTGTGAACAGCCAGCCTCTTTAGCAACGACCTTTTGTGTCTTGCCCTCCTTGTGCAAGGTGTCAATGGTCGTCTTTTGGACGACTGTCAAGTCAGCAGTCTTCCCCATGATTGTGTAGCCTACAGGACTAGACTGAGAGACCATGTAAAGGCTTTTGCAGNTTCTGATCCACACAATAATCTTGGTTTTAAAAGCATTAAAGTTATAGAGATATTACTGAGGTTTTGTGTGTGTTTCCACCTGTTCAGGTAACTTCCTGTTGGTTTGAATCTGATTTCTGAGCTCAAACAATTTTAAGAAGAAAAAGGATTTGTTCATATAGCAATTGTCTAGATAAAAACCATGAGGCGTTTCACAAAAACAATAAAAATAAATGATTAAAAATTAGAATAAAAGTGAAAAAAAAGTAAACGTGGGATCCCACGAAAGACAGAATAGACAGAAACACCAGCATCCTATACAGGTGCTGGTCCTAAAGTTAGAATATCATCACAAAGTTGATTTATATCAAAAAGTGAAGCTTGTATATAGATTCATTCATCACACACAGACTGATAGATTTCACATGTTTCTTTAATGTTGATGATTCTAACTGACAACTAATAAAATCCCAGATTCAGGATCTCAGAATATCAGAGTATCAATTCAGGCCAAAGCAACAAAAGGATGTTTAGAAATGTTGTCCAACTGAAAAGTCTGAACATAAAGCTATGAGCATGTACAGCATCAGTATTTAGTTGGGCTCCTTTGGCCTGGATTACTGCAGCAATGGGGCGTGGCATGGAGTCCATCAGTCTGTGGCTCTGCTCAGGTGTTATGAGCCCATGTTGCTCTGATAGTGGCCTTCAGCTCTTCTGAATGGTTGGCTCTGGTGTGTTGCATCTTCCTCTTCACAATAGCCCATAGATGTTCTATGGCATGTTGCATCTTCCTCTTCACAATAGCCCATAGATGTTCTATGGCGTGTTGCATCTTCCTCTTCACAGTAGCCCATAGATGTTCTATGGCGTGTTGCATCTTCCTCTTCACAGTAGCCCATAGATGTTCTATGGCGTGTTGCATCTTCCTCTTCACAGTAGCCCATAGATGTTCTATGGCGTGTTGCATCTTCCTCTTCACAGTAGCCCATAGATGTTCTATGGCGTGTTGCATCTTCCTCTTCACAGTAGCCCATAGATGTTCTATGGCGTGTTGCATCTTCCTCTTCACAGTAGCCCATAGATGT
>SSNS01000294.1:493998-507716 GCA_006937985.1 Aphyosemion australe | reverse complement strand
AGACATGGACACACGGTGTGTGTGTGTGTGTGTGTGTGTGTGTGTGTGTGTGTGTGTGTGTGTGTGTGTGAGTGAGATAAATGCTATAAATGCTCTGTACCAAACAACAGCTGTATTGTTCTTACATGTAACGTTGTTCAATAAACCCAGACTAAACATTCTCTATCGTCTGAGCGTTAGGAACACGGGTCCAGCTCTGTTCTAACGTGAATTCTCACCCTACAGTTTGGGGGGGGGGGTGTACGTGAGTCTTACATGAGTGTTATTTTAGTTTTCTGGAGTTTTTTAGCGAGTAAACCCACGATCAGATCAGAACAATTCTCTGAACTGAACTCTGAGCCTTGGATCAGCCTTCACCATGACACCCAATCAGGGGCGTGAACTCGGAATGTCCCGGGTTGGGTGTGTGGTCTCGAGGGGTCCCGGCTACTCCCAGGTGGGTCTGGCCCTGACGAAGCGGTTGAATTCTGGTCCCATCGCACCTCCTCCTCTTGCAACTTGACTCCTGATCCTTTTCTGGTCTTTCGGCAGGTCAAACATGGCAGGTATGGTTACATCACTTCATCTCCATGGCAACCAAGCAAACAAGGTATTCGCAGGAACGCAGAACCTGGTCTGGACCAAGCTGATCGTCACCAGTAAGGTCATAATATCATGGACCCTGTTGACCCGCCTGAAACACCTGCCTCACAGAACCTGACCCATTCATAACCAGTTCACCAGGCTCATAGCGGGAGGTTTCTGTCAACAGAACCAGAACCAGCTATGGACTTTACTCCTGCTATAGTGACCTCCTCCGATTACACAACATACTGGACCCAAAGGTCCAACAGAACTCTGTTTCAATCAGCACATTTCTACAAGTCCAGGAAAAGCGGTGTGACAGGCAGAACTTTCAGGTTCTGATCCAAAACAACAGTTCAGTCTGCCAAACCTCAGGTGAACAGAACCACCAGAACCAGTTAAGGAAGAACCCGACATCAAGCTAAAGAGTCCAAATCAACCAATAAGAGCTCAGAGGTTTAGTGTTTGTTTCTGAGCTCAGCCTTAAAACCACATCCTGTTGCTCCTAACAAAATAAAAGCCTAAACTTTAAACAGGAAGCAAAACAACAAAATAAAAACCAAAGCATCAAATAGTAGAAACCTTCAAAATAAAAGCATGCACTTTTATTTTCTATTTATAATTTATTAATAATTTTAGGATCGACTTATATTGGACAACGTGTGTGTGTGTGTGTGTGTGTGTGTGTGTGTGTGTGTGTGTGTGTGTGTGTAAAACGCTTTTCACACACACTGAAGAGAAAAACAAAGTTCCACAACAAGAGGCAGCAGCTCGGTTCGGGACAGTTCTGATCTACATCAGAACTTAGGAGGTCCAATCAGCAGTACGGAACCGAGAGAGGCCAAACGAGTACTCGGTTGTGTTGTTTTGCCTCCACGTGTGTGCGTGTGAACACGCTGATTCGTCCAGGTGTTCTGCCTGAAGGCTCGGCTCACCTGGGACCTGCTACCTGCCCAGGTGCGCCGTTACAATCCACCTGCTACCTCTAGAAGCGGAAGCGGCTGGTTTCTAACTTGCATCCATTGCGCTCTTGATACCGAGCCGAACTGAACGAGTCACACCTGTCGGTGATTTCGCTCGGTTGTTTTCCTAGGTGACCCGGGTCGTGTTCCGGTAATCCGTTGGTGACATCCTGATTCTTTATCGATCTGAACAGGCGCTAAACCTCCGACACCGGCTCACCTGTTTGTCTCCGGCCGGAACCGAAGCAGCAGTCAAATAACCGAACTCACCTGCAACACCGACTCCGCTCAGAAGAACATGGTACCGGTCCGATCCGGATCCACCGAGTTCTCACCACACCGCACGTCCGACAAACTGCGCTCCGGTCCGGCTACGGAGCTCCGAGCGGCTCGCTGGTACCGGACTGAACTCTGGTTCCTTCTGAGCAGCAGCTCGGGGGAAGTGTTTCCTGAGCGCTGACTGGCAGGCTGATCGTTTCAGAGGCCACGCCCATTGAGGTTTTTAACATAAAAGTGCAACGAAATGACTAAATCGTTTTATTCGAAGCAATGAAAGATAATCGGGTTTAATTATCACTGCTCGTTTGATTTCCTGTCATTATTTTCTAAGTTGTTAAAGTGATTTTTTTCTGTTCAGCTACAACATTAAACCTTAATCAACAGTAAAATAAACCTTCAGCACCTGGTGACATTACAGAGCCCTCATAATAAAATATGACCTTTTTCATTACAATCAGAATTATTACATCAACTACAGAAAACGCTCTAACCTTCCAGTCAACGCCCAGGGAACACACAACCTTCTAGTCTTCCGTTTAGAGATGGGGCGCCCTCTGCTGGACAAACAAAGACCCTGCAGCAGTAGGTCTGGTTTTCCATCAGAAATCAGAATCACTGACGTTCAGACTCCCCGGATGATGTTTCTGCTTTAGTCGGTTTCAAACTGGAGCTGCTCACAAAGAATTCTTCAGATTTACAGGAAAACAAATTTAAAACTGTGGAAAATGTCCCTGGAATGTCTGAGTCTGTACGGGTCTATACGAGTCTGCACAAGTCTGTATGAACCTGTACGATCGTGTAGTCTGTACAAGTGCGAGTCTGTACGAGCATGCACGAGTCTGTACTAGTCTGAACGAGCGTGTAAGAGTCTGTATGAACATGTACGAGCGTGAACAAGTCTATACTCGTTTGAGCGAGTGTATAGAGCCTGTAGGAGAAAGCCTCACAAATCAGCTGATCCCTCAGAACACAGCTCAATAATCAGTTCACTGATCAAATAATCAATCAGACGTGATCAGAAAATAAAACCCTTAGATCCAACAGATGTAGGAACCTTTTTATTGATGCACACGTGGAACAGCGCCCCTCAGTGGCTGCCTGGTGGTTCCGGTCCAGAACACATATCTGGGTCAGACCTTCAGGACAGGAGGTAAACCCGTAGACTGGGACTCATTCATTCATCAAAGTTTTACAGGTTCAAACCTGAAATGTTCTGATTCTGATGATCAACACCCAGGGGGTCCAAGTCCTGGTTCTGACCCAGTTCTTCAGAACAAGTCCATCCAGCAAACAAGGGCCTCAGAATGTTCTTCATTCATCTGAAAAGTTTCTTTTTAAATTTCAGCAGCTGTCAGTTAGAAACTCCCAGAACCAGAACCAGAACCTGCTTCCTGTAGGAGAATCTAACAGATGAGACGATTGATGAGTTTGGTTCTGTTCAGATCAAAGATCCGTTTCATTGAGACATCTACAGAACCAGAAGGGCCTTGGTGGCACCGCGTCCTCCCAGAACCAGAACCAGAACCTCTTCTGTTATTATTTTTTATTGGATTGGTTTGAAACACTGACAGTTCTGCAGGCTGGAAGAGTCGGACCAGAACCGTTCTGCCTTCATGCCTGCTGACACCGTGTTCTGACAGTTGAAACATCCAGAACCCAAAGATTATTGTTCAGGTGTGGGCGGAGCCTCAGGACACCTGGATGACCTCCACACTGCCAGAGAAGCTGGACGGGCTCGTCCCCTTCACCATGTCCTCTCTGGACCTGCTCCCCGTCAGTCCATCTCCAAACTCCATCTGGCAGCTGCGACGCTTCAGCTGCTTCTCGAAGCTGCTCTCTTCATGCCAGCTCCGCCTGGAGTCTCCGCGGTCTCCGGATCGCTGCTGGCCGCGCCGCCGCACCGCCTCCAGTCCATGGCTGCAGCCGTACGGCGCAAAGCTGCCGGCACCGCTCAGGATGGTTGATGAGGAGAAGAACCGCGTGGACTCTGAGAGGTACCAACTGCCCGCCACGGAGGAGGCGGAGACTGTGACGGGCCCCAGAAGGATGTCAGAGTGCCAGCCCTTTAGGGCGGTGCCCGATCGGCCCAGCTGGCTTTGTGAAACACCGAACAGGAAGCTGGTGGCATTTTCCTCCACTCTGCCACTGCGCGGCAGCGGGTGTGGACAGTCTGAAGTGGCTGGTGGCGGTGTGGGCGGACCTCTGGAGGTCGGCGGTTCTGCTCTGTCGGCCTCCTCCTTATCGGGACTGTGCTCTGGAGTGGACTGCTCTGACACCTCCTCCACCGGCGAGAACTGACAGGCTTTGCTGCTCGTTTCTTTGAAGGACGGCGTTTTGTAGAAGTCTTCCCCTGACAGGCCAAAACCGCAGTGGGAGGAACTTCCTGGCTCGCCATAAGACTTTATGTCCAGAGAAAATGAGCGCTTCAACCGAGCGCTGTCCTCAGGCCCGTCAGGGAGCTGCAGGCCAGTCAGAACCTGGACCAGCTCCTCAGGGGTGTCTGCCAGAACACAGGGCAGGGTCAGAGGCTCCAACTGGGCCACACCGGGTTCCTCAGGGGCCTCAGGACAAGACAGAGGCTCCGCCCCCTCTGACTGAGCAGCAAGATCACCACTAGGCGTCGTCAGTCTGTCATCAGAACCAGGAGGAGTTTTGATGTTCTTCTCAAAGTCCAGCAGCTGACCCAGAAAGTTAAAGTTAGGAGAGATGGTGGGCCTCTTCTCCTTCACGAACCTGGAGAAAGACAACAAGAATCATCTGAGAGGGGTCAGGGGGAGGAGTCAAGGCGGAGTCGAGCCTCGTTCACATTGTATGCAGAACTGATGCGGTCCGCTTTCCGTACAGCTTCCGTGTCGATCAAAAATCAAGTCCAATCAGAATTTACAGACAGGAAGTGACAAGTATTTCTGCTAGTTATATCCGATTATTTTCAAAATAAAAGCTGTGTTGCATCATTCTGTCCTTTGCTGTTATTAAAGGAAAAGTTTGCTTTTTTAGACATTAAGTTTTATGTGTTCCTTCACCCACCCAGTGCTCTGTAAACTTTGACCCATTTCACACACACCCCCCTGCTCAGAGATTTTCAGGGGAGAAGTGATTCAGAAAGGTAGTTCTGGCTAGTTTCGGGGGCGCTTTATCTGCGCCGTTTAGCCTCACAAAAGGATTAGCCTCTGAAAACATGGCTAATTTGCATCTCAGAAACAAAGAGAAAAAAATTACGTCACATTACAACGGGACTAGTTTTGTCATTCGTATCCCTGCGCCGCTCACCGCAGCAGCTAGAACGGGCTCGTGTCTGGCTGCTAATCCTGGCTGTATGAGTGAAACAACAACTTCTAAAGTCACTTAAAAGTAGTTTTTCTTAAATATATCGAGCCATGGTGCGTACCTGCAGGTTCCCGGGTTGTAACAATAAGGATGTTACAGGATCACCTTTTCGGTTTGACACTTTTCCTGCTAAGGACGTTTCTCTAAGGCATCAGTGGCTTTTAGCAATCAGCTACTCCAAGGATACTCGGCTGGAATGAGTCAAAACCTTTCGTTTGTGCAGTGCACACTTCAAAGAGGATGATTACATCAGGAAAAAGTTCGGGAAAAGTGAAAGACTGTTTTTGAAGAGTTCGGCCGTACCAGAAATCTGGGTAAGTTTTGTTTTTAAAAAATNTAACTTCCTGTTTATTTCTCTTACTTCCTGTTTATTTCTTTAACTTCTTGTTTATTTCTGTAACTTCCTGTTTATTTCTCTTACTTCCTGTTTATTTCTTTAACTTCCTGTTTATTTCTGTAACTTCCTGTTTATTTCTGTAACTTCCTGTTTATTTCTCTTACTTCCTGTTTATTTCTTTAACTTCCTGTTTATTTCTGTAACTTCCTGTTTATTTCTGTAACTTCCTGTTTATTTCTTTAACTTCCTGTTTATTTCTGTAACTTCCTGTTTATTTCTCTTACTTCCTGTTTATTTCTGTAACTTCCTGTTTATTTCTTTAACGTCCTGTTTATTTCTTTAACTTCCTGTTTATTTCTTTAACTTCCTGTTTATTTCTCTAACTTCCTGTTTATTTCTCTTACTTCCTGTTCATTTCTGTAACTTCCTGTTTATTTCTCTAACTTCCTGTTTATTTCTCTTACTTCCTGTTTATTTCTCTTACTTCCTGTTTATTTCTGTAACTTCCTGTTTATTTCTTTAACTTCCTGTTTATTTCTCTAACTTCCTGTTTATTTCTTTAACTTCCTGTTTATTTCTCTTACTTCCTGTTTATTTCTGTAACTTCCTGTTTATTTCTTTAACTTCCTGTTTATTTCTCTAACTTCCTGTTTATTTCTTTAACTTCCTGTTTATTTCTCTAACTTCCTGTTTTCACCTTCTTCTTAGCCGAGTGCTGCAGCAGCTCAGCGATCTGGACCTTGTCCTGCTGCAGCCTCCTCTTCATCAGCTTGGAACAGTTCACGTTCACTGCCTCCAGGATGTGAGAGGCGTTGTAATCCACAAAGGACCGGCTGTCGATCAGAACCACCCGGTCCAATTCGCCCTCCAACAGCGTCACCAGAGCCTCCGCCCTGATGGGTCGCACCGAGCTGGGCCGTGGCATCCCTGTTCAGGTCCCGGAAACTGTAACACGTCAGATGGCTTCTGCCCCGCTACCCCCCTCCCCCCGCCTCGCTGGCTGAAGCACTGCTGCTCTTTCTCGTCCCCGTCTCGGACGACCCCGTTGGTGGTCCAGTTCTGATGGAGCCCAGCGAGGAAGCTCAGACGATGAAGACCTCCACCGTATAGGCCAGGAATGATGTCATCCTGATGAAAAGCAGGAGAAGAAGTGATGTCACAGGAGTGTTAGGGGTGGAGCTTATTGACTCCAGAGCAGGTGTGAACCATCACTCTGCAGGTGACTCCTCATCCTCACGCTGAAGCTGTAGATCACAAACAGAACAAATTCATCAGCTGACTCAGAACTAAAGACTCCACCTCAGGGTTTACACCTGGACACTAAATCCTGAGTTCACCCAGGCTGGTGAAGCTCTCCCAGGTCAGGGGTCAGCAGCTTCCAGCTGAAAGCAGCCAATCAGAAGACTTTACCCTCTCTGACATCACACATGTGGGACTCACCTGGTTTGAACTCACAACCCTTTTGTACCATGTTGTAAAAGTCCTGAGTTTACCTGAACTCTCAGGCGATTTTCAGCTTTTGTCCATCATTAACCCTTCAAAATAAAAGTCTCTGACCCATAACGAGAGCTGACATAACTGATATTATAATGTAGGGATGCACATTAGTATGTCTGTCTTTAATGCTGTTTCTTTTCTATTTTTACTCATTATTTTATAGCTGAAGGTCACTTTGTGTATTTACCTGTGTTAGTTTACCTGTTCTCTAAGTGTATGTGCTGCCTTAACCAGTGAGCTTCCCCACTGTGGGATCAATAAAGTCTGTTCTACTCTATAGTTACTATCATCGGTTAGATGAGTTCAGGGGTTCCCAGCCATCATTCATGGAAAACTGAGGAGAGTTTGGAAAACAAGCATTTCTGAAGGAAGTCTTTAACTTTGAGATCTGTTCCTAATTTCCTGTCAAACGCAGACAAAAGGAACAACGTAAGTCTGATCGATAACATGTTACAAAGCCTGAATCAGGAGCCACGATTAAAAAACACCTGAGGTAAATTAGATCCGGATCCACCTTTACACAGGTACGCCCTGGCCCTGCTCCCGGGGTCCTACTGACTTCCTGTCAGCTGACGTTTGTGTTTGATTCAGACTATAAGAAAACCAAAGACTTCGTCAAGTTTGGGAACTTAAAAAATAAATAAAGCTAAAAATATAATAAATAATATAATATACTTTTTATTCTCAGTTCGGAGATGGGGGTGCAAGGGTCTCCAAGTCTGTAAACGTGTCCTAAAGTAAACAAGTCACCATCTCACCAGCTACACTGTCTGGTTTCAAAATCTACTTACAAGTCCAAAGCTTAAAGTTGCCACGTTTCTCTCTAACTCACAAGGTTTGTGTGGAAAGTCACTTAAGCAGTTTTCAGACCTCGTTTTCTGTGTAAGCAGCTTTAGAAATGAGGCTCCTGGACTGTAGAATAGAATAGAATAGAATAGACTTTATTGATCCCTCAGTGGGGAAATTCACTTGTCACAGCAGCACCATCACTCAAAGGTAATTAGAAGAAGATAAAAACAAGGATACATGTATATGCACATAGGCAGTAATCTAGTATTGTAATCCTAGATCACTAAAAAAAACCAAATAAAGATAAAAACAAACTTGGTACCAGCACTATGCAGCATACTGTAAGAGACACAGACAACAATGTGAATCCGGTATTGCACAAGTATAGAACACATGAATATTGCATTGGTGTTATTGTGTACCAGGATAATACCAGTACAGCTTAAACTGAGGAGTTCTACACTCTTACAGCAGAGGGGATGAAGGATCTGCGATAGCGCTCAGTTTTACATCTGGGATGTCTCAGTCTACCTCTGGAGGAGCTGTCCATGATCTCTGACTGTAAACACTAACATCCAGTCTCTCTGTGTAGCTAGCAGGAAGTTTAATCTCCACAGCTGGGAAGAAGTGATTTTTTTCTCATCTAGTCAATCAATCAAATCAAACTTTATTTGTAGAGCACTTTTCATGATAAAATCAACACAAAGTGCTTTATATAAAAAAACAAAACAAAAAAAACAATGGGTTAAAAACACAGCTTTCACACATCAAAATTACACAACCAGTTCAACCCTCACCCCCTTCACTGCACACTGTCATGAACTGGTGGCTGAGGGCTGAGGTGAGGATCCAAACGCAGGTGAGCAGGTAAAAGGCAGGTGAGGAGGTTTTAAAGGGGTTTTAATGTAGGAAACTGAAGACTGACACAGACACAACATAAGCAATGAACCGACAAGACACACAGGACTGACAGGGTTTAAATACAGGAGGATCTGGGGAGCTGGGTAATTAGGAGAACGAGAGGCAGGTGGGACCAATTAACTGGAACTGAAGCAGGGGAGACGAGACACTGGTGAGCAGGGAGCTGGAAAACAGGAGGGCTGGAAGGCAGAACCTGACACACACCAGACAGCACAATCAAGTTTTTCAAGAAAAAAAAACAAACAAAAAAAAACCACAACATATAAAAATTTGCTAAAAATTGTTAAAATATATCAATGAAAAGCCAAGGTAAAAAGGTAGGTCTTGAGCCTCTTTCTAAAAACATCAATACTTTCAGCAGCCCTGAGGTTCTCCGGCAGACTGTTCCACAGACGAGGGCCGTAGTATGAAAATGATGCTTGGCCAAAGGTTTTGGTTTTAACTTTTGGCCAGTACCGGAGGACCTCAGGGACCGCGGGGGCTCATAATTTAAAAGAAGGTCGACTAAATATGACGGTCCAAGACCATGGAGACACTTATTAACTAATAAAAGAACCTTAAAATCGATCCTAAAATGTACAGGAAGCCAATGCAGCGATTTTAATACTGGTGTAATATGTTCCTGCCCTCTGGTCCTGGTCAGCACAAATGCGGCTGAATTCTGGAGTAATTGTAAGCTCCAAATACTCTTCTTGGGTAGACCAGAGAGCAGGGCATTACAATAATCTAATCTACTTGAAATAAAAGCATGTATTGTAGTCTGCTCTTTAAATAAAGCCCAGAACCCAAACGTGGATTTTTGTCTGTGAGAGGATCAGGATCCTGGTCCGGTCTTCCTGAAGAAGAGTTTAATCAGCAGAAATGGTTGGATTTTATCTTCAGGAGCTCTCAGAAACCGAGCCAGAATGAGACGGTGACTTCACNTTAAAGGAAAAGTTCGCTTTTTTAGACATTAAGTTTTATGTGTTCCTTCACCCACCCAGTGCTCTGTAAACTTTGACCCATTTCACACACACCCCCCTGCTCAAAGATTTTCAGGGGAGAAGTGATTCATAAAGGTAGTTCTGGCTAGTTTCGGGGGCACTTTATCTGCGCCGTTTAGCCTCACAAAAGGATTAGCCTCTGAAAGCATGGCTAATTTGCATCTCACAAACAAAGAGAAAAAAATTACAACGTCACATTACAACGGGACTATTTTTTGTCATTCGTATCCCTGCGCCGGTCACCGCAGCAGCTAGAACGGGCTCGTGTCTGGCTGCTAATCCTGGCTGTATGAGTGAAACAACAACTTCTAAAGTCACTTAAAAGTAGTTTTTCTTAAATATATCGAGCCATGGTGCGTACCTGCAGGTTCCCGGGTTGTAACAATAAGGATGTTACAGGATCACCTTTTCGGTTTGACACTTTTCCTGCTAAGGACGTTTCTCTAAGGCATCAGTGGCTTTTAGCAATCGGCTACTCCAAGGATACTCGGCTGGAACGAGTCAAAACCTTTCGTTTGTGCAGTGCACACTTCAAAGAGGATGATTACATCAGGAAAAAGTTCGGGAAAAGTGAAAGACTGTTTTTGAAGAGTTCGGCCGTACCAGAAATCTGGGTAAGTTTTGTTTTTAAAAAATTATTTATTCCGCTATGTCTGCCGTATTCATGCAATCATCTTCGCATTTTAGCGCATTATTTATGCAATCATCTTTACACCGATGGTTGATCATAGACTGCAGTAGCTTTGTCAACAATCTGTGTTGATGTGTGTGTTTTGTGTAGCAAATGCAGTTCTTCATCCGTGTACTCTGGCTCATAAAGATATCCTAGTAGTAAAATAAGTTTCTTCTTCATCTGGTATAGTGTTAAAATGAAATTCGTCATCAGATGAGACGGAGTCTGACATGTTTTCGGCATTCGGCAGTGAAACAGCTGACATACAAAGCGCTGTTTAATATCCGCGGGGAGCGGCGCAGGGATACGAATGACAAAAACTAGTCCCGTTGTAAGGTGACGTTGTAAATTTATCAGCTTTGTTTGTGAGATGTAAATTAGTCATGTTTTCAGAGGCTAATCCTTTTGTGAGGCTAAACGGCGCAGATACAGTGCCCCCGAAACTAGCCAGAACTACCTTTCTGAATCACTTCTCTCCTGAGAATCTCTGAGCAGGGGTGTGTGTGTGAAAAGGGTCAAAGTTTACAGAGCACTGGGTGGGTGAAGGAACACATAAAACTTAATGTCTAAAAAAGCAAACTTTTCCTTTAATGCCGGGACGTCGGCTCCTCTCTGTACACAGCTGTTATCGCGTGAACGTGTAAACAACTCTCCAGAGATGTTCTGCTCACGATCCGCCGTCGATGTGAATGTCAGTCCGTCCAGAAGCCGTACGGAACCAGACCCGTTCCACTCGGTGTGAACGAGGGTTCAGGGGGGGATCTGTACTGGTTCCTGTTAACAGGAAAATGTTCTGCGGTGTTTCTGAAACAAGACCAGCTACATTTGGACCTCTTGGTCCTTAAACAGAAATAGAAAAAAGCCCATGTGTGGATCCTGACCTGTACGCCTCGTCCAATGACATGTCCATCCTCTTCATGATGTAGGCGATAGCGATGGTGGCGGAGCGGGAAATTCCAGCCAGACAGTGGACCAGAACACAAGCGTCTGACGCTTTGGCCGTCTCTGAAACACAGCAGAATCGGGCTGAGCTGGGCGCTGCAGGACAGCTTACCTGGTACCGGTCGGTGACACGCACCTATGAACTCCACGGATCGGTCCAACCAGGGCAGGATCTTCTCACAGAACGAGTCGTTGACAGGAACCCTCAGGAAGTGAGAGTCCGGGATGAAGTCCGGTTTGGGACAGGTTTTGCTGGCGTTCAGAACGTAAGCGATGTCATTCTGCTGCATCAGGTCCTGAGACAAGAAGAGTCGGATCAGAACCACGAGGCTCCGTGGTGAAACAGTCTGTCAGGATGTTTGATGGCTTTTCCTTTTGGATAAAGTTTCTGGTTCTGAAACCCAGAAACCAGCTGGACTCAGAACCAATGTGTGTGACGGGACCAGAATTGGACCAGTGATTTTACCTTGTTGAGCACATCTCTCTGGCAGCCCAGGTACAGGTGAGGCAGGATCCGGGTCGGCCCAACGCTGGTGATGGGGAGACAGGGCTGAGAGACGCAGGACGGCACCAGAGTGGACTTCCCCTCACAGAGACCCGGGAACAGGAGGAAGAACTCCGAGAACCCGCCTGGCACAAAGAACAAAGGTGTCTGAGCTACACAGGAACGTTCTGGTTACAGAAAACATGAAATCCATATCGGGTTCAGGTCAGAACAGAATCACACATCCGGGTTCTCCTGACCCAAACAGGAAGATCTGCAGCGCTGCCCTGTTTCACAACCAGAACCTAATCAGAACCAGCACAGCGTCAAACACCTCAGATCAGAATCAGGAGGTTCTGACCGGTCTGATGGTTCTGCTCACTCAAATTTGAATTGTTATCAGAACTTTAAGGTTCCTGTAGTGCATACCTGCAAACCAAGACCCCCCCCCATGCATCAGTGGGTTCGCCGTGACCTTTGACATCTACACACTTCTTATTGCTACAATAATGTTGGAATAATTAATATCAATAGAAACCGTGAGGTTTAGACGTCCCTCTGCTCAGAAACACAGAAACGACATCAGATCATTATTAGGAGATCATTCACACAACTCCCTAAGAGGTCATGGTTGTGTTCCTGCTGCTCAGCTGCTACGGGCAAAATGTTCCGACTGCTTCAGTGCTGCAGAAACGTTACAGCCTTATGAAATGATCTCATCTGGTGTTTTTCCTCATCCTCCAGTTCCCAGATCAGTGAGCATGCAGCATGCTGGTGGCCATTTCTCACCAGAAACAGTATTCATGTTGTTAACATTGGGTTTTAACGGCTGTCTGTGTTTGTGTTAAACTCTGAACTCCAAAACAAACAAAAAAACCACGACGAGCCTCGGGAAACACCCATCGAGGGTGATAGGAGGTAAATCTGCTAAAGTCCTCCACAGAAAATGTTGTTAGATTTGATGAACCTGAAGCTCTGAGCCGCTGCCAGATGCTGAAACAACAGAAGTCATTCACGCTTTGAGCGCCGTGCTCCAGCAGCAGGTTTTGTTGTCTCTCCGCGACTGTGATTGGTCAAATGATGACGCGTGACTCGTAAAACTCTTTGGATCTATACGTTTCACGTGAGCGCCATATTTGGCTGCTAAAACAGCTATTTTTGCCAAAAAGCGTCATGTTTACAGGTATGGCTGTTTAAAACCATCAACTGGACCATACAGTTCTACTAGAGAACCTCCAGAACATCTCTACAGAGTCAGCTCTTTGGCCTTTTTAGGGACTTCAGAACTTTCAGTTTGTTTATGGTTAAAAAATCTTCAATGGATCCACAACATAATCCATCTTCAGGTTCTACAGGTACCGTCTGGACCAAACATGCTGGACCCTTCAGCTGGGCTTATGTGTGACAGAACCACATTCTGACCTGATGAATCTAGAGGCGGAGTCAGCACTCACCTGAGAGGAGCAGCACAGAAGAGAAGCTCCTCTCCAGTTTCACCAGCAGGACGCTCAAGAACGAGTCAGCAGCAAGAACAGCCGGGTCCGAAGAGTTCTGGTCATAGACGACGACCTCCTGATTGGTCTGCAGCTCCAACTGAGAAAGAATCATAAAACACAGAATGACATGACCAGAACTAACTAGAACAAGCTAAAGAACCAAGGTTCCTGTCTACCTTCTTATCTAACTTCCTGTTTATTTCTCTTACTTCCTGTTTATTTCTTTAACTTCTTGTTTATTTCTGTAACTTCCTGTTTATTTCTCTTACTTCCTGTTTATTTCTTTAACTTCCTGTTTATTTCTGTAACTTCCTGTTTATTTCTGTAACTTCCTGTTTATTTCTTTAACTTCCTGTTTATTTCTTTAACTTCCTGTTTATTTCTGTAACTTCCTGTTTATTTCTGTAACTTCCTGTTTATTTCTGTAACTTCCTGTTTATTTCTTTAACTTCCTGTTTATTTCT
>SSNS01000294.1:469233-489679 GCA_006937985.1 Aphyosemion australe | reverse complement strand
AGGCGGGGTTCCACCAAATCCCATCGTCTTATTTTTGGGTTGATAAAATGTCTCAAGATAGATGGATAGACTTTATAAACACAGACAAGCTCACACACAGCGACTAAAACAATAACAATAACTAAAACATGCTGGATACCGGCCCTTGAGCGATTACCCACCCCTGCTCTAAACCAATGAGAGTCCACCATTTTCTATCCTGGCAGGCTCTCATTGGACAGACCTGGAGATATTTAAAGATGTGGTTTACTCAGTACATGTGCAGTGGCCTCTAGTAGGAATGAATGCCTTGTAAGGCGTTTCTCTGGGGGGGAAAGCTCCGGTGCGCCTGTCTGAAGATGGACAATTCAGCTGGAGGAGAGAGTAGCTGCAGACGACAGGATCTGGAGTCTTACTTCCTGATATGTGGACATCTCTCCTCTGATTGGCTAACAGCAACACGACTCTACCACTGACTCTGTTTGCTCTGCAACGTTGATGTTTTATCTCCACAAATAACACAAGCCTGGAGGAGTTCTGCTGTGTGGTGGAGTTGCTAATGCTAACGGTTAGCTTCTACAGTGTGACGTAGATCTGTCAGGATTTTCTAATCCTAGAGTTTCACCTAGAGTCTATTTTCTATCAGAAGCTGATGCAGGAGATAGGTGGAGGAGACTATTTTCATGTTCAGCCTGCAGGAAACAGGAGCCTTATAAAACAATGCCGTCAATTTGCCGCAAAGCCGATGCGGCATCAGGGAGCATTAGGTCATTTATAAGAGCTCAGACCGTGGCGGTAATGTTGCGCAATCATGTCTGTTTTATAAAAGATTACACGATATGGGTATGGGGGCGGTCTCTGCACTGTCGCGGCCTTCCGTGTATCTTGGACATAACTTGCCTTTTATTGCGATCAAAGCCGCACTCGTTAAGTTTTTATTTTAACAACCAGCTACAGGTGTGTGTCCTCCACCATCCCTGTAAGCTGTCAGATGATCTGAGCTGCAGATCTAACGGAGAGAAGCTCCCGGAGCTCCGCATCGGTCCAGTTAATCATCTCAGCTGATTCTGTTTACAAACGTGAAACTTAAGCGCGTGTTTACTTTCATTTTCATTATAGTTCCCAGCCGGAGCGCAGCATTAATTCATCACGTGGTCATGACACCTCCCTCTGTTGCGCCAACGCTTAATGTGCTTTTATAAGACCGGCGAAGCCGCAATATTACTATCAAGCGTGGCGGCACGAATGCCGCAAAATTCCCGCAACGTGATGCCGCCATAGCGGCTGGCGCGTTCATAAGAAACATGTTGTGGTAATATTGCGCTGATTTGCCAGCATGGTGTGTCTTATAAAAAGGGCTAGTGACCCACTAGAATCAGAAATAATCATTAAAACATGGTTTCTCAGTGATCCGCACCTTTAAAACACACCTAATGTGAAAAAAAATTGTTTTCATACCAACCTCTAATCCCACATTTATCAACACCAAGCAAAACTGTGTTTTTCAACTTATTTCAGTTTTCTCTAAGTCAAATATTTTCATCTGGAGGGTCAAATATCCTCTAGTGTCAGTGTCTAATCCCAGAGATTAGGAGATTATTCTGCACGTTTTCATTTGAAACACACATCAGGTTATATAAAAGTGATTAAAGGCAGAATAAAATGTTAAATTGCTGATTTCTGATTGGTTAATCTTCATTTAGGTCAATCAGGATGAGTTCTGATCAGGATGATTGTTTCTTTAAACTTTCTTTTTTTTCAGGGCAGCAGTAGCTCAGGAGCTAGAGCGGGTCGTCCAGTAATCAGAGGGTTGTGGGTTCGATCCTGGCTACTGGCAGAGAATTCTGCTGTTGTGTCCTTGGGCAAAACACTTAACCCACCTTGCCTGCTGGTGGTGGTCGGAGGGACCGGTGGCGCCAGTGCTCGGTAGCCTCACCTCTGTCAGTGCGCCCCAGGGCAGCTGTGGCTACGGTGTAGCTCATCACCACCAGCGTGTGAATGGATGAATGACTGGTTATCTGTGCATTATCCTTCAGGAGAGGTTTTTAAGACATGTCAGCTGCACGTCTGCGCGTCTGCTCCCAAACAAAACGATTTTAACTGGTTTTAACCCTTTTTAAACTGGTTTTAACTGGTTTTTAACTGGTCTAATCCTTTTTAAACAACTTTTTGGATTAGTTTGAACCGATCTTAACTGATCTTTTCATTATTAACGTTTATTATTAATCTGTTTTGCTCTCGGGAGCGCTTTTTGGAGTGTGGACTGTTTACTTTTAACATGCCTCCACTCACCTGCAGCCCTGGGTGCGATGGATGTTTTAAGCTTAGTCAGAAAGTTCTGGAGCTGGAGCGGAGGATTTCTACCCTCCACCAAATCCAGGAGCATGAGCGCGACGTGGATATTATCTTCGGGCGGACGCTTGCGGCCGCTGACAGCGCTCAGCTGGCGGACACCATTCCCTGCCAGCCCGGAGAAGCAGCGGAGGGAGGCTCCATCGCCGAGTCTCCAGCCCCAAAGGCTGGAGTTACATCTGCTGCTGAGGAAGAACGCTGGCTTCAGCTAGGGGCAAAACCAAAAGTGGTGCCCCTCAGCTCCACTCCAGTGCTCCAGGGTGCCTGGTCTACGGTCGTGTCCGGCCGCGGCAGGAGCGTATGGAACACCCGCCAACAATCTTCTCCACCTGACCTGCCACTGTCTAAACGCTTTAGCGCTCTGGAGCTGGAGTTCCCTCCTCTCACAGCCCCGGAGCCTCGCAGCTCTACAGGACCGCCATCCAAACCTTCTCAGCGGCCAGAGCAGTAGTCAAACTCCACTTGCCCTCCACGTCGCGCCACACCCGGGGATGCACAGCGAATCCGCAGCAGTCCCGGTGAAACTCGGCTCAACACTCTCTACAGGCCCCGGACGGGAATGGATCCACTGCCCAGCTTCAACCTGCACACCCATCGCCACCCACCACGCTGATCATCGGGGACTCCATCATTCGGCACGTTAGGATGAGAGGTGCCCTCACTGTCTGTTTCCCTGGAGCTACTGTGATGGACATTGCTGAGAAGATCCTGGAGCTCCTTCAACTCCACAAGGCAGTGAGTAAAGTCATAGTTCACGCTGGTACCAACGATATCCGTAAGCAACAGTCAGAGCTCCTCAAGCGGGATTTTATTTACCTTTTTAATCTCTTAAAAAACACACATGTGGCTGTTTTTATCTCTGGCCCCACACCCACCTGTGGAAGAGTTCAACAGTTAACAGTACTCTTCAGAAAACCCCCTCAAACATTCTCTGTGAGGAATTTGCAGACCACTTCGGGGGAAAAGTTGACACCATCAGACGTAACATTTTATCTTCTAGTAACGTGGTTTTAGATGAATCTGAGAGTGTGTCTTTACCAGAGGACAGTTTTGTCCTGGTAGGAGCTGAGAGCCTTGACAAAGTTTTCTCCTCAGTGAGGCCCACCACATGTGATCTGGATCCAATTCCTACTCCGTTTTTTAAACAGTTTTATGCTCCATTTAGGGATGAGATTTTAAACGTGATGAACTGCTCACTTCAGACGGGGGTCTTTCCTGCTGCCTTTAAAGGGGCGGTGGTGAGGCCCCTGTTGAAAAGAGCAATTTAGATTTTAATGATTTAAATAATTATCGCCCGGTATCTAATTTACCATTTTTANGAATTGGGCGTTTTAGTAGGCTTTTTAGGCTGGCTCTCCTCTGCCACTGTGACGTACAATACTGGTTTTATAGACAATTTTAACATTTTCTGGGGCAGGAGGCATCTGTTTGGGGCAGATGGCATTCATCTAAACAGACAAGGTAGCCGCATGCTGGCAATGAGCCTGGCCTTCCCACGCCCACCCCTGTCTACCAACTTAGCCCCATCAGGCCCCTCCGCCCTCTCTGCCCCCACCTCCTGATGTCCAGCTGGTCCTGACCCCTACAATCTTAACATGGATTTTAACAGTGACCCACTTATTGGACTTGGACCTTACAATACTTCACTCATACCTGTTATTATCAGCAGAGAGCGAGCAAACAATCATAAACCGAACAAATGTAACCCCAAGAATCTCAAACAACTACCAAAAGTCTCATTTTCAGCTAGGAAAACAGTCACTCCATCTTCAACCACTCTTAATCTGGCCGTTTTAAATGTTCACTCTCTGCTGAACAAAACTTTTATAGTAAATGATCTGATTTTAGACTGCAGTCTTCATGTTTAACGGAGACCTGGTTGAGTACAGATGCACCTGTTGTTCTCACAGAGGCCTCCCCACCAAACTTTACTTTCACTTATTCAGTAAGGAGTAGCAGAAAGGGAGGCGGCACAGCTTTTATAAGTTCACCAACTCTTTCTGCCAAACCTGTTTTATTTGATAGTTTTAGTACTTTTGAATACACTGCAGCTGTTTTTACTGACCCGCAAATTTTATGTGTTACTGTATATAGGCCTCCTAAGCAGAGTGCACTTTTTATCGGTGAATTTTCAGAGTATTTAGCACTTCTTCACAACTCCTATGAAAGGATCATTTTAGCTGGGGATTTTAACTTGCATTTAGATAATATTTCAGATCCATTAGTAGCGGAGTTTTTAAATATTCTGAATGTCATGGATTTTAGCCAACATGTCCAGCAGCCGACTCACAACAGAGGACACAGCCTGGACTTGGTCATCACGTACGGCCTGTCCACCAGTGTGTCCTCTGTTGTTGACTTGGCCATCTCTGACCACTACTGTGTGTTTTTTAGCGTTGCTAGTTTTATCCAGCGGGAGCCCTCTGTGAGAACTGTGAGGAAACATCATCTCACCCCTGAAGTGGCTGCTGGTTTTCTTGAAGCTTTTAGAAAGATCCCGCCTGTTTATCAACCCGCCCCCTGTGATTTTATTGTCAACGATTTTAACAGCAGACTTCAATCTACTCTTGACAAACTAGCTCCACCTAAAGTCAAACACATATACAGTAAAACTTCATCGCCGTGGAGGAATGAAAACATCAGGAGATTAAAGAGGAGTTGCAGGGTGGCGGAGAGAAAATGGAGAAAAAATAAATTAACAATAAATCATCAAATATATACAGAACTTCTCAAATCCTACAATACCGCAATAAGGAACTCAAGGAATAGATATTTCTCCAAACTCTTCTCAGATCACAAACATAACCCTAAAATCCTTTTCTCCACCATAGACAATATTATAATATAAGGTAGACTGAGACATCCCAGATGTAAAACTGAGCGCTATCGCAGATCCTTCATCCCCTCTGCTGTAAGAGTGTAGAACTCCTCAGTTTAAGCTGTGCTGGTATCATCCTGGTACACAACAACACCAATGCAATATTCATGTGTTCTATACTTGTGCAATACCGGATTCACATTGTTGTCTGTGTCTCTTACAGTATGCTGCATAGTGCTGGTACCAAGTCTGTTTTCATCTTTTATTGTGTTTTTTTTAGTGATCTAAGATTACAATACTAGATTACTGCCTATGTGTATACACATGTATCCTTGTTTTTATCTTCTTCTAATTACCTTTTGAGTGATGGTGCTGCTGTGACAAGTGAATTTCCCCACTGTGGGATCAATAAAGTCTATTCTATTCTATTTTCAACAGAGTTAACAGTACTCTTCAGAAAACCCCCTCAAACATTCTCTGTGAGGAATTTGCAGACCACTTCGGGGGAAAAGTTGACACCATCAGACGTAACATTTTATCTTCTAGTAACGTGGTTTTAGATAAATCTGAGCGTGTGTCTTCACCAGAGGAAACGCTGGACAGTTTTGTCCTGGTAGAAGCTGAGAGCCTTGACAAAGTTTTCTCCTCAGTGAGGCCCACCACATGTGATCTGGATCCAATTCCTACTCCGTTTTTTAAACAGTTTTATGCTCCATTTAGGGATGAGATTTTAAACGTGATGAACTGCTCACTTCAGACGGGGGTCTTTCCTGCTGCCTTTAAAGGGGCGGTGGTGAGGCCTCTGTTGAAAAGAGCAATTTAGATTTTAGTGATTTAAATAATTATTGACCGGTATCTAATTTACCATTTTTAAGCAAACTTTTAGAAAAGCTTGTTTTAATTCAATTAAATGATTTTATTAATGCTCATAACGTCCTAGAGAAATTTCAGTCTGGTTTCAGGGTGAACCACAGCACAGAGACGGCCCTTCTGAAGATTTTAAATGATTTTAGGATAAACTACGATGCCCAGAGGGTGACAGTGTTGGTTCTACTGGATCTAAGTGCTGCCTTTGACACAGTAGACCACACTTTTAACCCGTTTAAAACAGATCGGCCTCTCTGGTGCTGTCCACAGATGGTTCACCTCTTATCTCACAGACAGGACTTTTATGGTGAGTTTAGATACCTGTTCCTCTAGGGTCCATGGGATCACATGTGGTGTGCCCCAGGGTTCAATTTGAGGCCCAGTGCTTTTTAACCTTTACATGCTCCCGCTTGGTGGTGTCATCAGGAGACATGGAGTGAACTTTCACAGCTACGCCGATGATACACAGTTGTACATCTCCGTGTCTCCTGATGACACACAGCCAATGGATGCACTTTTTAACTGCATTTTAAACATCAAATCCTGGATGGCAGAAAACTTTCTCCAGCTCAACCAGGACAAAACTGAAGTTTTAGTTATCGGTCCTGAGGCTCAGAGAGAGAGACTTTTACCAAAATTACAATCACTGTCTTTTAATCCCTCACAACAAGTGAAGAACCTGGGCGTAATTTTTGATTCGGGCCTGTCTTTTATCCCTCACATTAAAAATGTGACAAAAATAGGTTTTTATCATTTAAAGAACATCGCCAGAGTCCGCCCCATTCTCTCTCGGGCCAATACGGAGACGCTGATGCATGCTTTTATCACCAGTAGAATGGATAATTGTAACGCCCTGCTTTCTGGTCTTCCCAAAAAGAGCATCTCAAGTTTACAACTACTACAGAATTCGGCAGCACGTGTCCTGACGAAGACCAGGACACGTGCGGGAGCACATTACACCGGTCTTACAATCATTGCATTGGCGCCCCGTATGTTTCAGGATTGATTTTAAGATTCTCTTAATGGTTTTTAAGTGTCTTAATGGGTTGGGACCTTCTTATCTTGCAGAACTTCTTTTACCTTATGAACCCTCGCGACCTTTGCGCTCCTCCGGCAGCCACCTCCTCGTTACTCCTAAGGTCAGGACACGTACCCATGGCGAGGCGTCTTTCAAGTATTATGGCCCTCGTCTTTGGAACGTGCTGCCGGAGGACCTCAGGGCCACAGGGAACATTCAGTATTTTAAGAGCAGGCTTAAGGCTCACCTTTTTAGCTTAGCTTTTAATTGATTATTATTATTATTGTTTGTTAGCATGTTTTAGTTTGACTACATCTTTTTAGTTTTACAACATATTTTACATTACAGTTGTTTTACTATTTATTTAATATTATTCATTAACTTTTTATCTTTCTTAATTATTTCTACTCAATTACCATTATTAATTGTATTTTATTTATTTATTTTTATTACTTTCATCCAGTGTTTCCTCTAGGGGGCCGTCTGCCCCGGGAGCGTCATTTGACTACGACGCCCTTGTCCAGACCAGTTGACCGGATGCTCCTGGCCCGGGTCAGATCGCCCCACCGATGACGTTTCCCAGATTTATGATTTTTCTGAACTCAGCCAGATGCCAATGTCTTGTATTCTTGATGTATGTGTGTGTGTGTGTGTGTGTGTTTGTGTGTGTGTGTGTGTGTGTAGGGGGGGATGGGGTTGGCTGGGAGGGGTGGGTGGGTAATGAGGGTTATGTGGGATTATTTTAATCTGTACTGCACTTTGAGCTGCTTTCAAAGTACGAAAAGTGCATTATAAATAAAATTTGATTGATTGATTGGTTGTAAAGTGCCTTGGGGGGTTCTAGGACTCTAGAAGGAGTCCTCTGACTCTGATAGGAGCTACACAAGTGCTGCTCATTTATTTATTTACTGGATAATAAATGAAACCTAATTTCTAAGTTTGGTAAAAACTTAATGTTTATAGCTGGACTCAGAACAGGTGAGTTCTGATGAGTTTCTTTACAGGTGGATCTAAAAGCAACTTTTTATTATTTGTGTTGGTTCTGACCCAGATTCTAGTTTTGTTTTATTGAAGAAAGATGAGCTGCATCCAACCTGAGTTTATTACATTTCTATTTAATGGAGAAATGTGAGTTTAGATGAAATAAGAGAAACTCTAATAACAGTGTTATATAACTGCACAGACCGAAGGAGCTCGGTTCTATTAAACAGGAATGACATGTGGAGGCTCTAAATGTGTAGATGTGACCTGTTATTGTTATTACTATTATTATTATTATTATTATTATTATTATTATTATCTCTCTCCAGAGTTTCGGACTGTGGACCTGATGGATGTTTCTGAGGACCAGAGGAGTTCGGGTCCACTCTCAGACCAAACTGGGCCACATTTCCAGAACTCTCGCTCCGCTGAGTCGCTCTCTGACACTTTATCGGTGTGTTTTAACGTTAAAACACCGGGAAGGTTGCCATAAAACCGGTCCGAACACACACACTCGCTAGGAGCGGACACTCAGAGAAAACTTTAACTTCGGGCCCCGGTAACGGAACTTCACCCGACGCTGCTTCGGACTTTACCCAGAAATGTCGGGGAACTCACCGCTTAAAACCCACCCGTCACGGTCCGGCCAGCAGCTCCACCGACCCGGCTGGTGCTCCGGGAAAGTCCACCGAGGTGTGCTGGTGGGGAAAGGCCGATAAAAACGCCAGGGGTCCGGGTAAAGACGGAACAGAAAGCCGCGGAGGGAACCAAAGTCCTGATGAGGTCACCGCGGTAAAAATAACAGCATAGCGTCATCCAGTCAGCGGACTGTGGAAGGCGCATGCGCAGAATACTGAGCCGACAGGCCGACACAAAATGCTGCCGCTACGCCTTACGTCATCACGTCCAACAAGTCGCCATAGAAACCTAAGCAAGAGTCTAAACCAGGGGTCACCAACCCACAGGCCTTTTCTCCGGATAGCACAAGTCTAAAATCAAATCAAATTAAAATCTGGTGCCATCTTTTTCATGACAAATCCATTAACATATTTTAAAACTACAAATATCTTTAAAAACAATAAAATATGTTTATTTTACATGAAGTTTAGTTTAACTCTAATCTATTCTAGTTCAAAGGTCACTGTTGTATCAACACGGTAGCCCTTCATGTGGCTCAGGACCCATGAAGTACCCCTTAGCTTCACAAAGGTTGGTGACCCCTAGTCTAAACTGTGTTCTGTAAGAAAAAGACAAATGTTTGTTTATTCATTTTAATGACATATTTTTTTATATTTTCAATTCAATTCAGTTTATTTCTATAGCGTCAAGTCATGACAAGAGCTGTCTCAAGGCTCTTCACATAGTAAACATTCCAATACAGTTCAGTTCATTAAGCCAATCAGTAAAAAGTTTCCTATATAAGGAACCCAGCAGATTGTATCAAGACACTGACTGTGTGTTGATACAATCCTCATACTAAGCAAGCATGTAGCGACAGTGGGAAGGAAAACTCCCTTTTAACAGGAATAAACCTCCAGAGGATCCTGGCTCAGTATGAGCAGCCATCCGCTACGGCTCACTGGGGATTGAGAAGACAGAGCAGACACACACACACACACACACACACACACCCCACACCCACACACACACACACACACACACACACACCCACACACACACACACACACACCCACCATATAGATCAAGTAGTGTTTCTATGGCTACACTGTGATTTCTTAGTAGAAGTTCTATTTAGTCAGAGAAACTTTATTGTCTTTATCTGAGTGAATCTATAATTAATTCAATCGGTGAACTAATAGTAGCACATTCTATGTTAAAGAAAGTAAGATGTAATATCAGGAGAGGGAGAATGTTCAGTGGTTGGCAGCAGTGTGCCAGCCGATGGCCCCCTCCATGAGGCCACCACAGCTCAGCAGAACGCCAGTGTAGCTTCTTCTGGGGAGAAAAACACTTAGAGAGAAAATAAAGTTAACAGCTGAAATAACAGGAAATAATGCAATTAGAGAGTGGTGGTAGAAGAGAGTAGCAGAGTGTGGAAAGTGGTCAGTATGTCCTCCAGCAGTCTAAGCCTATAGCAGCATAACTACAGAGATAACTCAGGATAACCTAGCCTTTTAGATGGAGGCATGTGGGAGGCAGGGCCAGGGAGAANATGATAACTTCAGTCTTGTCTGGATTTAGCAGCAGAAAGTTTAGAGTCATCCAGATTTTTATGTCTTCAAGACAAGCCTGTAGTCTACCTAACTGATTAGGTTCATCAGGGTTTATGGATAAATATAACTGAGTATCATCAGCATAACAGTGGAAGTTTATCCCATGTTGTCTAATGATTTTACCAATTGGAAGCATATATATAGTGAAAAGAATTGGTCCAAGTACTGAACGCTGTGGTACTCCACAAGTAACTCTAGAGTATGAAGAAGATTTCTCATGTACATGAACAAACTGAAATCTGTCAGATAAATAAGATTTAAACCAGCCTAGCACTGTTCCTTTGATCCCTACAACATGTTCAAGCCTTTCTAAGAGAATATTGTGATCGACTGTGTCAAAAGCAGCACTGAAGTCCAACAAGACCAGAACAGACACAAGATTCTTATCTGAGGCCGTGAGAATATCATTTGTAACTTTCACTAATATCAAATGTTAATGAAAGCAACTGAGAGTGGTCACTGAGAAAAAATAAACAATGTGTAAAAATCTAAAAAGGACTTCACTACAAAACATAACTTTCATTCTCAATATGGCAGACGAACAATGTGCAGAACAAGAGGTCATACCTGCTGTCTGGTTACTGCAGGGCTAAAGAAGAAGAAGAAGAAGAAGAAGAAGAAGAAGAAGAAGAAGAAGAAGAAGAAGAAGAAGAAAGGATCTTTTTTATAGAGCCTCTCAAGATAAAAAACACGAGGCTCTTCACAAGAACAAAAAGTAAAATTAAAAATTAAGAAATGATTAAAAATATCAAAAATGGAAAAGTAAAAATTGTGATTAAAAAGGATGTGAAAAAAGGCTAAAGGAAAATGAATAAGAAAAGGGTGATCAGTGGCTCACGGGAAGGCAGGAATGGTAGCCAGAGCAGCATGAAGAGAAGGTAGTGATGCAGAACCAGCAGGAGGTCCCACCAAAGCCACCTGAACAGGTGAGTTTTAAAGGAGACCACTGAGTCCACTGATCTCAGGCTCAGGGGGAGAGAGCTCCAGAGTCTGGGGGCCACAGCAGCAAGTCACCTTTGGTCTTTAGCCTGGTGCTGCACAACCAGTAGGCTTTGATCACTGGACCTCAGGGACCTGCTGGGGGTGTAGGGACTGAGAAGATCACCAATGTATGATGGTGCTTGTCCATGTAAGGCCCTAAAAACCAATACAAGTGGTGCCACAAAAAATAAATGAATAAGAACGAAATAAAAATTGCACAAGGTAATATCAATAAATACAAGAATATAAAGCCAAAATAAAAAGTATAACGCATAAGATTATCAATAAATACAGGAAGACAAACGCTGCTAACACATCACCTAATGAAAGAAAATATGAAAATTTAAAGGCAAAAGAAAATTTGAACAAGATATCCAGAGAACTGCATCCTTCCAAGGCCAAAAAAGAGAGACAGAAGAAAAAGAAAAATATATATATATATATAAATATATATATATGTAGCTCATCCCCACCAGCGTGTGAATGTGTGGATGACTGTGTTGTGAAGCGCCTTGGGGGGTTGTAGAACCCTAAGAAGGTGCTATACAAATACAGGCCATTTACCATTTATATATATATATAGTTTTTTTTTCTGTGTCTCTTTTTTGTCCCTGGAAAGATGGCCACTTCAAGAGACCAGAAAAATGACTTAGTGTTTTATCCACTGGGTTTTAATAAGTGTGACTTGAAGCCCCGGTTACAATCACTATAAATGTTGTAGATTCACAGAAACACAAGAAAGGAGATGATGAATAAAGACTTCGATACAGACACAAATAGACTAATCAGACAAACTGCTGGTTTTCAGAGAAAAATAGAATAAAAGTCTAATTGAATTTCTTTTAACGGGAGACTTTTTTGAGGTATTTTTGAGTAATTTGTTTGTGTTCCTCTACTGTCCAGTAGGTGGCGGTAGCGTGTCGACTCGTTTAGTGACTGCTGCAAATAAAGTCACGAAGAAGAATCCGATCGAGTAAAGTGGATGTAAACAAGGGAGAAATCATTCGCCTGAATCTTTATACGGTCCGTTCCGAGCCGAACTAGACTGTTTCTGCTGATTGGACTCGGACAGGCTCAGAGTTCGTGTCCTTTTGGACCTTTTGTCTCTGAGCTTCGTGCGGAGCGACATGGAAGATAACAAGGTGAGAAGCTAACAGATAACTGCTGCTAACTAGCCTTTTACAAAGAAGGTAAAACTCAAACCGCCCGGTCTCGGTTCTGACCCGCTTACTGCTGTTCGGACGGTTTGGGATCATTTAGTTGTTCAGGTGCAAAGAGCCTAAAGAGCTAAAAGCTTAAGTAACTAGTTACGGGTCAGATGTTAAGGTTAGTTTAGCCAGGGTTTACTGTGTTATCAGTGGTTTAGGGTTGGGTGTCTGACTGATCATAAGAGGATTACAGTCTAGCTCTCACCAAACCTGACTCAGTAAAACTTCCAGCTTAGTGACGTAACAGGTGAGGATAAACATTCAGTTGATAAAGACTCTGTTTGTGTGGTCAGATGGTGGCAGGAAAAGTGAAAAAACCTGGAAAACGCGGCCGCAAACCAGCAAAGATCGACCTGAAGGCTAAACTGGAGCGGAGCAGACAGAGTGCCAGAGAATGCCGGGCCAGGAAGAAACTGCGATATCAGTACCTGGAGGAACTGGTTTCCAGTAAGGAGAGAGCCATCTGCGCTCTGCGAGAGGAGCTGGAGATGGTGAGGAGGAAAACACAGCAAACTGCAACGTGAACATCTCACAACAGGTTCTGGTCTAAAGCAAAAATGATCAGAACATCTGAGATGAAACAGAAAAATAACACAATATGTAGACTGACTCTAAAAAGCAACAGAAATCATCCACAGACGGAGCCTGGCGGGTCAGGGTTCCCGACAAGAGTAGAACACAAAACAACCTTCTCTCACACGGTTCACTTTGTGGAGTTTATCTGTTTAGTTTGGACATCCAGCAGCAGGTGTCTTACCTTGTCTTCTTGTCTCCTCCCCGCAGTATAAGCAGTGGTGCTCGGCCATGGACCAGGGGAAGATCCCGTCGGAAATTAAAGCTCTGCTGACTGGAGATGAGCAGAAGATTCCTCAGAGCAGCGGCGGGACCAAAACATCCAAGAACAGCAAGAACAGTAGCAGTGGCAGCGCTCAAAGTTAAACCGATGAGCGGCGTTTCCCGTCTTCCTCACGCAGGAATTCCTTCTGCTATGTTTCAGCTCACCTGTTACCTGATAGGATCGTCTCTGGGACGGGTGACCTGTAAACAAGCAGCTGTTGGGACCCAGAGTTCAGATCAGAATTTATTCAACTAAAAGTTTGACAAGTTCCATCTAAACCTTCCTCTTTTGTCTTCCAGAACAGGAAGTGTCTGATCACTTGTGACTCAGATGTTAAGTTTAAGCTGATCTTTACTCTGATAGGAAATGAGTAAATCACCTGATTGATTACAGGTCACATGACTTACCAAAGCTTCAGGTGGATGAGTTGTAAAAACCGTTCTGATGACGTTTGTGTGTTAAAGTCTGTCCGTCATGGCATCGAGGGTCTGCAGCTTCAGCTGGAATATTTTTGTATTTTATACGAGCTCTACACGTTGGTGTCGTTGGTGTGAAGACAAAGATTGTGACGATAAATAATCAGCAGAGTTTCTTGCTGGACTTCTGATCTTTTCCTTCTCCTGCAGCGTGGTGATTAAAAACTCCTGAAACGTTTGTGCACTTTCCTCTGAAGCACTTTGTGAGATGATTGTAGAGAATATTTAGTTTTATCTGAACTAATAAAACCTTTCTCATCTACGTCTCATTTAGTTTGACTCAAACTTATTAGAAGAACGAGAAGACCTTCGTTTGCCTCGGATTGACCAAAGACGCTGGTTTGGTTTCTACTTCTTTGCTGATATGCAGACATTAGGCTGATAAGGACCATTTATCCCACAGGGCCTCCTGTTGGCTACATTGCAAAAACCAGTCGACCAACTCCAGGTGACAAAATCCGTCACCTTCAGCGAATGTGGCGTTAGGAATCTTTACACCAGTGTCAGCTTCCCTTGACAGGTTTATTTCAGCAGGAATTTATAAAACGTTTTGTTGTTCTTGGCTCATTTTTTTGTTTTCATTTGAACCTGTCCTGTCCTGCAGCAGAAGCAGACACAATGGTTGATCTGGTGCCAGAGCAGTTTTACTCTACAGCAGGAGGGATGTGGGATATTCCTCCTGTTGCTCAGTAGCCTTTATTATGTCTGTGGCACGTTAGACCACACCAGCGTGGACAGGCAGGGAGAAAAGAGACGCAGGGAAAGAGAGACAACAGTACACAAACAGGCAGGACAAAACAGTGAGGTCGTCATAATAAAATAAAAATCTACAAGAATAAATGGAATAGGAACTGTTAAAAGGTTGTTGTCCATGTTTGTAGTAGCATGTACTTGTGTGTGTGTGTTACAGAATATGCTCGTGTTGTGTGTGTGTGTGGTTACCTGTGTGTGCAGGTCTAAGCTGTGTTTCAAAGTGGATTTTTCACCAAGAGTGTTGTTTTGTTTTGTTTTTTAAATGTGGTGAGGGAGGGGCTGCCCACAGCAGCCCAGGTCCCACCAACGCCAGAGTCCGGGGCCACGCCGCGTGCGCCCCAGCAGCTGCTAGCCACCAGCGGATGGGCACCGATAGGCCAGCCCAGAGCGAGACAACCCCAGGCCTCTTGGCCCAATTGTCGAAGCTACATTTAGCTGCTGCTGGTCTTCATTAGACTATCAGTAACCAGAGTTCCATAAAAACAAATAAACTCTTTATAAATATTCACACAGAATTCTTTAACAATGTCTATGATGTAAATAACAGAACAGTTTCGTGTGAATAACCACAGGATTCCACTGAAAATAACCAAAGAATTCCAGGTACAGGAACTAGCCATTAGCTATCTGTCCTGCAGAGCATAAACTCTTTCTTTTTCTCTGAGCTGAGGCTGTTCAAGAAGCTGTCTAAGATAGGATTTATTTATGAGTTCTACGCAGAAACATCGGAAGTGTTCCTTTACTAGAACAACCCAGAAGCGTTGCTTCCTCTGCTGTCACTAAGCAGCACATGATGCTAAACGTAATAAAGAAGCTTTTACTACAGAAGCAAATCAGATGCAGTTACAACAGTTCACTGATATGTGGTCAATGTAAGCTGACCAACACACATTAAAAAATCACAAAATTAGTGACAAAAACATTCCATCAAAGCACAACAGAAATCATTTCAGACTGTAACATATGAGACAGACGGCTGCCAGGAGAGTCAGACAAGAAGCCCTTTATACATCATGAACACAGTCTGTTACCCGTCGTTCACACCGAGTGCAGAACAGATGCGGTCGGCTTTCTGGACGGACTACCATTCACACCGACTGTGGTTCGTGTGATGAATGTCCGGATATCTGCTCCCACAAGAGCACCAAATGATTAGAAATTTGACACAATATGTTTAAAAATGTACCGGTCTGTCGTGGTGAAGAGAGAGCTGAGCCGGAAGGAGAAGCTCTCGATTTACCGGTCGATCTACGTTCCTACCCTCACCTATGGTCACGAGCTTTGGGTAGTGACCGAAAGAACGAGATCGCGGATACAAGCGGCTGAAATGAGTTTTCTTCACAGGGTGTCTGGACTCTCCCTTAGAGATAGGGTGAGAAGCTCAGTCATCCGGGAGGGGCTCGGAGTAGACCTGCTGCTCCTCCACATTGAGAGGAGCCAGTTGAGGTGGCTCGGGCATCTGGTTAGGATGCCTCCTGGACGCCTCCCTGGTGAGGTCAGGCACATCCACTATGTCTCTCAGATGGCCAGGGAACGCCTTGGGATTCCCCCAGAGGAGCTGGCCCAAGTGGCTGGGGAGAGGGAAGTCTGGGCCTCACCCCTTAGGCTGCTGCCCCCACGACCCGACTCCGGATAAGCGGAAGACAATGGATGGATGGATGGATGGATGGATGGACGGTCAGATGGACGGATGGATGGATGGATGGATGGATGGATGGATGGATGGACGGTCAGATGGACGGATGGATGGATGGATGGATGGATGGACGGTCAGATGGACGGATGGATGGATGGACAATTAAAAATGTAACTGAAAATAACGTGAACTATCATACATGGTGAATCCACATGCAGGGCAGGAATAAATGGACTCCATGTGGAAACTCTCCGGAGCTCATCCTCCGGATCCACGCAGCACCGTAGCTGGTGTGAATGCTCTGACTGGATTAAGCCACCAAATAGTTCCTGAGCACAGACGTGTCTGCAGCTCACTGCTCCCCCAGGGGATGGGTCAGATGCAGAGAACAAATTTCACTGACCAGTGTGACGACTAATGGGACTTTAACTCAGTGATTTTTAGTCTATGCAGAGGCTGTACGGAAACCGGACAGCATCCGTTACGTATTCAGTGTGAACGAGGATTTAATGTTAGACATAGCTAGGATGCTAGCCTCCAGCTAGTCCACACAGACATTATGCTGCTGACAAAGTAGGTTTGTTTGTTTACAGTTTTAAATTGTTCCAAGTCATTCACACAAATGTGTTTGGAGGGTTGGCCGTTGTGGGCCAAGCTACCTTCTTCTCTTTTGCATCCCGATCAAATGCATCGTATGTGGAGTCCTTGGTGATTGTCTTTGCCTGCACTGGGATGTCCACCACCCCAACATAGTTCTTCTTGGCCATCCGGGAGCTAGCGGTGATGGTGTATGCGTTACTACGGTAGCACTTCATGGATGACATGCAGAATGTCTCCCGCATGCCACGTCTGAAGTTGGCGTTGTAGACGGAGTACAGAGTCGGTTTGGATGCCGTGGAGCTGAAGCAGATCCAAGTTATGGCTGTGAAGGACAACAGTTCTTGTCTGTTGGGTAAATCAGACTCTTTTGGGTGCGACAGCTGGACAATGTAGAAGGGCATCCAGGTGAGAAAGAAGACTGAGTTGAGCATGAGGAACATCTTGATGGTCTTGACCTTAGTCCGTGGGACGATGTTCATGGTTCGGCGCACTGAATGGCCATCAGCACTGATTCTCCAGATGTAGCGAACCACGCGTTGGTAGAAAAATATGATCAATGCCACAGGGATGAAGAAACCCAGCAGGAGATGAATAGCAGCATACGTTATACTGCCCCAGCTGTCTGGAAGGAAAAAGTCGCAATGACTGTCTGTAGAAGTGGATCCATAGAAGAAGAAGCAGGGACAGATAAAGGCTGCGTCAAACAGCCACGAGGCCAAGATCATCTTCTTTGCCTTTTCCCTGGACACCTTGAAGCTGAGGGGATAGACAATTGTGTAGAAACGATCTACAGAGATTGAGAGCAAGACATACACCTGAACACCCGGGCAGAGATGCTGCAGGTAGCGCACAACCTTGCAGGCTGCAGTGCTGAGTGGCCATCGTCCTGCTGTAACCTGAAGCAGGACAAACGGAGCACAACCCAGGCTCATGAGCAGGTCAGCACAGGCCATAGACACCACGAAGTAGTTGGTGGTAGACTGAGTGCGTCGGCTTCTGTGGATGACCAAACAAACGAGTGCATTTCCCAAGATGGAGACCAGCCAGAGAACCGCAAACACCAGGCCCAGGATGGCGACCTCACCCGAAGTCAGTTGGCTAGAGGCAGAGGTGACGTTTGGCCGGCTGGAGGAAGAGCCCTCAGGGCAGCAGAAGGTGGAGGTGGGTTCAGGAGCCAGGACCGTTGAGTTCTCTCTCTCTGAGTAGTTAAAGGACATCTGATACATAAAAGCTGGAGAGAACAAGGAGGGCTTTACAGCAGCTCTGGTGGTGGACTGGGCGAACACCATCGCTATACCGCTGCTCCACAGAAGAGCTGCAGACACACACAAACAGGTTCTTCATTAGAACAACGGAGGAGGAGGGTTCTGCTCTGAAAGTGCTGGCTTAGTTTGATGATCTAGTAAATGCTCAGGAAACCAGAGGATCAAACGAGTTAGGGCTGGTTATCAGAATCAGAAGATTTTTTATTGCCATCGTCATTGAACGCAGCTCACTGACTAGGAACTTGTTTAGGTGATAAGGTGCAGCATAAACACACATAACAGGATAAACAGTTTGGGTTCTGATAGGCTGGTGGTGGTTCTGCGTTGACACGTTAAAGTGTTGTTTGGAAGTTAAAACAATTAGCTTTATTACATAATTATTACTAGTTTGTCTTTAGTTAACCAGCTGGTTGAGATTGAGCAGGTTGTTGTTGTCTTGGATGAAACTTACGTGTTTAACGGTCTTTGTTTTACTGGTGAATGAAGGTAAACTAGTTAGTTACTAGTTAGTTTCTAAGTTGATTTGTTCCTTGGTGGCTGGTTTGTTTCTAGGTGTTGGTTGTTGAGGAAGGTGTGAGTTGGTCATGACTGGTTAGTCAACTGGTTTAGTTTTTGTAGTAACATTCTCCCTCTCCTGATAATAACATTTTACTTTCTTTAACATAGAATGTGCTACTACTAGTTCACCTGTTGAGTTAATTACAGATTCACTCAGATAAAGACAACAAATATCTTCTCAATCCCCAGTGAGTCGTGGTGGATGGCTGCTCATACTGAGCCAGGATCCTCTGGAGGTTTCTTCCTGTTAAAAGGGAGTTTTCCTCTCCACTGTCGCTACATGCTTGCTTAGTATTGTTGAAAACACACTGACACTAGTCAGTGTCTTGATGCAATCTGCTGGGTTCCTTATATAGGAAACTTTTACTGATTGGCTTAATGAACTGAACTGTATTGGAACGTTTAGTCAGTGAATAGCCCTGAGACGACTCTTGTCGTGGTTTGGCGCTATAGAAATAAACTGAATTGAATTGGTTTGTAGTTAGATGGTTAGCTGTGTCTCTGTTGGGGAATCTCAACTCTCCTGAAAACCTTGTGAGTATGATTTTCGGATGCTGAGGATGGTTTAAACCAAGGAAACAGGCTGAAGGAGGCCCGGATGGACTCGCTGCTCCTGATTTCATTAATCCTTCACAGGGACCCGGCTCTGCGGGGATTCTGCTGCCTCCCAGGACCAGCGTTAAGGATGTGGACAGCCTCCGGAGACAAAGCTCTCTGTTTACAGTTCTGTTCTGCTGACTTGGCTCTATTCAGTTGCTATAGCAACTGCTGCTGCCAGGTGAGTTAACCGGGTCTGGGTCACTAAGAACCAGACCTGCATCTGAAAAACTAGTTCTGGATTGACCTGGACCCAGCTCAGAGGATCAGGATCCGGTTCTAGAGGCCGGGTCTGGACCCTGATCTGGATCTGATCTGGTCCAATAACAGACCTGGACCCAGCTCAGAGCATCAGGATCCAGTTCTAGAGGCCGGGTCTGAACCCTGATCTGGGTCTGATCTGGTCCAATAACAGACCTGGACCCAGCTCAGAGCATCAGGATCCGGTTCTAGAGGCCGGGTCTGGACCCTGATCTGGATCTGATCTGGTCCAATAACAGACCTGGACCCAGCTCAGAGCATCAGGATCCGGTTCTAGAGGCCGGGTCTGGACCCTGATCTGGGTCTGATCTGGTCCAATAACAGACCTGGACCCAGCTCAGAGCATCAGGATCCGGTTCTAGAGGCCGGGTCTGAACCCTGATCTGGGTCTGATCTGGTCCAATAACAGACCTGGACCCAGCTCAGAGCATCAGGATCCGGTTCTAAAGGCCGGGTCTGGACCCTGATCTGGGTCTGATCTGGTCCAATAACAGACCTGGACCCAGCTCAGAGCATCAGGATCCGGTTCTAGAGGCCGGGTCTGGACCCTGATCTGGGTCTGATCTGGTCCAATAACAGACCTGGACCCAGCTCAGAGCATCAGGATCCGGTTCTAGAGGCCGGGTCTGGACCCTGATCTGGGTCTGATCTGGTCCAATAACAGACCTGGACCCAGCTCAGAGCATCAGGATCCGGTTCTAGAGGCCGGGTCTGGACCCTGATCTGGGTCTGATCTGGTCCAATAACAGACCTGGACCCAGCTCAGAGCATCAGGATCCGGTTCTAGAGGCCGGGTCTGGACCCTGATCTGGGTCTGATCTGGTCCAATAACAGACCTGGACCCAGCTCAGAGCATCAGGATCCGGTTCTAGAGGCCGGGTCTGGACCCTGATCTGGGTCTGATCTGGTCCAATAACAGACCTGGACCCAGCTCAGAGCATCAGGATCCGGTTCTAGAGGCCGGGTCTGGACCCTGATCTGAGCCTCATCTGGCGCCATCACGGACATGGGTTCTGCTGTGTGC